>JAYMFX010063891.1:0-14067 GCA_036784945.1 Monocelis spectator
CCGGTAGCGAATAAATAACAGCATTTTTAATCGAAACTTTTTTTATCTTATAATATATATATATATATATATATATAGCTAGCTATAGAATATTAACAGGATCTTAAAAGATTTGTATGTTGGACCAGCAAACTCCTATGAAAATCCTATAAGATTTGACATTCTTTTTTTCTTACGAGTGTAACATTATCCGACACAAAACCATTCGATATATTTTATAGCGTAATTACATATCCCACAGAATATTTTTAGATTTATTAAAGATACGAATAGAGTCTGACAGGGTCGAAATTGGTGAAACTATTTCGCTGGTATAATACATTTAAATTGATATGAGAAACAGAACAATGTATATCTATGTTTCAAGTCAGTCAGATATAAATGAA
Organism: Monocelis spectator; assembly: GCA_036784945.1. NCBI lineage: Eukaryota > Metazoa > Platyhelminthes > Proseriata > Monocelididae > Monocelis > Monocelis spectator. Next base: position 387 of record JAYMFX010063891.1, read on the forward strand.
AGTTATCGGACAGTCAAATTTTGTATATTTTATGCATTAAACTAAACTGTCCGTGTGCGTGCACGGATAAGGTCTGAGAGGGTCAGTATGGTTCTTTTTGGTAGAATTTGAGTAGACAAACACATTGATGTTTAAATCAACTTTGTATAGTTACGCTTTTTAAAACATTTTATGCACATTATTGATAATGTTACTCTCGTACTTTTTGTGTTTGTTCATTCATAATAATTTTTATGGTATTAAAACTAAAAAGTTTATTTTTGTTATCTAAATATTTGGCATTTTATTTATGTATAAAACTTATAAGAATGTATGTAGTAGGTAAATCTAAATTACTGATTATATTAATAATTCTTTTATTTTAGAATTTGTTGAAAAATGGTCAGCTCTTACCAGCTAATTTCAATAATAATCATACAATTTCATGACTCATTTTTAGTTTTGTATTAATTTTTATTAATTAGACATTTTAGTGATATATACCTATATATATATTTTTTAAATATATGCAAATGAATGAGTATTTTATGCATATTTGATTCATTTTTAAAAAATAAATTTCCTATCAAGAATCACACTTAAATATCCAATTGATATCCAACATTAAAACACTTTCTAACTAAATTTCATTTAGAATTTACGAGAGTAACATTATCCGACACAATACCATCCGACACGTTTATTTTTGATAAAGACATATCTCACAGAGTTGTGTCATACATTGATATGTTCGTCTAGTCAAACTCTATGACCCTCAGGGTTCGAAAACACTTAAATTATAATAAAATGAAAATGGAACACTCATGATCTAGTGTTCCATTTTAATTTTATTATAATTACACTACTTTTGTATTGCAATACAAAAGTAGTATAGGGTAAACGAGGTCGCTGAGTTCGAATTTCATATTCATTTGTATGTATGACTACTTACCAGTAGTATAGGACACGGTATTTTATGTTATTCAATGTTATAATGTATCAGGTTAATCATGATACAAGGAATTCAAATGTTATTGAAAATACTGTGTCCTATACTACTTGTAAGTAGTCCTACATACAAATAAGTATGAAATTCGAACTCAGCGACCTCGTTTACCCTATACTACACTTTTGATTATAATTTAAATGTTTTCGGACCCTGGTCCTATAGAGTTTGAGAGGGTTGGCTTTGGTACCCTCTGGTAGAGTTTGACTAGACGAACATAACGATGTATGACACAACTCTGTGGGATATGTCTTTATCAAAAATAAACGTGTCGGATGGATAATGTTACTCTCGTTAGAATTTAGATTATAAAGATATCATATCTAATATGAAAACAATTGTTTGATTTGGCAATTTCTACGTGACTTGAATCCAAACCTAATTATATAACTATTAGGTATGAATATAGTACTTAGAATATAGAAATATAATCTTTTGAAAAAGAACTGAAAATTATAAGGAAACAGAAGTTTATATAACTGTATCAATGAAAGAAATTCTAAAAATAGACATTAATAATGACAATTAAAAATAAACAATAAAGTTCTGGATATTGAGTCAAAACAAAAACAAAAATGATCGTTGTAGTACTGTAGTAACTTGGCAGTTCATAAAGATGCGAAATTTGAATCTTAACACCATTTTTATGCAAGATTGACTATAGTGGTATGATTCATATTTTTGGTTAATCATACTGTTAACATTGAAGTACTATATGACGGATAATATGCATAGAAAAGATAGAGATCAAGCCATACAATATATAGAAAATCTATAAAATATTAGGTATAATGAAATAAAATATTAGGTCGACCAAAATTGTATCAGAAATAACGCATAACAAAAAATGAGATCAAAAAAACATTAAATAGCTATATATGTAAACACCTAAATAAAAATAAATATAGAGTACATAATATATAGTAAATAATTGCAAATTAAAGACGAGAATAACAGTCTGGGAGTCCTGTCTGAAATTTGGACAACAAATTTGTCTTTACATAAAATTCAGATTCAAATCCTCGATAAGACCATACCAAATAGTCGAATTAAAAGTTAGACAGTTTCACACAATCTTTCACCTCAATCAAAATCAAAATGTCTCTTTAAATAACTGCGGGGTATAAATTGTCTCTAAAAATAAGGAATGTGTTTGAACTTTATATTCGGACAAATATCTATAGGTATATTGGACGACCTGTAGAATATTTGTGATCCAAATTTCAGTTCAGCTCTCTAATTTAAAAAACCTCCTATACAGCAGACAGAATGTTACTCTCGTAATAAAGAGAGCAAAGTTGCGCATTGATGTTTGAGAAAAACAAAGAATTAAAAGAGGCTATCCTATAATTGCACACAGCGCAATCCCACTATCAACTCAAGAGAGGAACTATTATTCTAACATTCTAATTATTATTAATCGATTACGTAATACTTATTTTACTATAGTATATATGTATTCCCTCTTGATCTATTTTCATTCATTTATATAGTTGCATGACTAGGGTCGATTGACCGAAAATTTGCAGAAATATCTTTTACAGATTTACTACTACAATTTTATCATCAGTAGTAAAACAAAATCTATAATTTCTTTCAAAATTTAAAATTAATAAAAAGATAGGAAACCAAGATTAGTACTATTCTCATTGCTGACTCTTTATGAGCTTATTAAAAGTCGACTTTTTCTTCGATTTCTGGTATGCTTACTGGTGAAACAGCCGAGTGGGATGTAGCTGATAAGCTGATTCTGTAGCTTAACCTGCAAATGGACACAGCCTTGTAGTTCAGATACGGAGCCCTGATCGGTCACCACGCCTCGCTTGTAGCTGACCCGAGTAAAATTGGCACAGATCAGTGGCATATAATTGAGCTCACCTGGACTGCTGTTAGATGGTGAGGAGCATACGATCAAGTCAGTACTATCGTCATCTTTGAATAGCTGAAGATAACATTTATACAATATATATATATATACATATATCTGTCCTCATATTTAATTGATTAGAAAATCTATTTTTAGCCTGAAGTGTTGTTATTTATAGCTACAGTACAGCAGCAATCAATCTCCTCAGCTTATATTATATTGATTATAAACTCACTTGCAATTCCTTGGTGACGTGCATGATGGGTGCTCCATTGTAATTGATATTGATGGTCAGTAGTCGAGTGGACGGCTTATAATAGAAGCTGACACAGGCGGTGCTAAAAAGTTCAAGCCATAGAATGTCAAGATGATCGCAACAACGGCAGGAATCTTCACCTTTACTTTTACAATCGCATCTTGGAGAGACGGTTTCGTTCCAAACGTCAACTAATTTATTCATACTACCAACTGCCTAAATATAAAGAAGGATGGTTAAAGGATTATGGTCTCATTCGAGAGCAAATTCTATGCAAGAAAGTAATATTCTATCAGAATCGAGTAGAGATTGATTTGACCAACTATGTATATCAATGTCATAACAGATGGTCAAGGTTATAATTTTCTAGAGATCATGCGATAGTTTTGCACTATATTTTGCATATTATGACTTTGAGATGATTCACAAGATTTATGAATTTTGTTTTTGAAACAATTGTGTTTTCATTTATACAGACAATAAATAATAAATAATATGATGTATTTGATGATTCAGATTATTTTTCTGTATATATTTATTTATTATAATAGCATTCAATGATATACTACTAATCAATTGAATGTAAAATGAGATGAGATTCTATATTAGCATATAGAGTGAATTTTAGCATGGGCGCTTATTAAATGTTTTTTGTTTAGCATTTGAGGCTTAATTGAATAAATATGGTATTTTAAAACAAAATTATTCAACAGACGGCAGATTTAGAAGACAGTATAGGTAATAGTAATACCTTTTTATGCAAATATTCCAGAGCAGAATGATTCCGAATGAGATTCTTTAATTTATCCAATTTCAATTGAAATTGGGACAAATATTCTAATTGTTTACTGGTCATTCCAACTAAAATGCAAATAAAAACATAAAATTAAAAATTCTTTATGATGCTAATCTTTGATGACACCTTTATTTGCTCTTTATCTGAACAGAGTAAAACTCAAAATGTAAGATAACAAGCTGATAATTTTTTATCTGCTTATTCAGCTATTCAGAATTCAAATCAACTGACATTACAGACTTTGTAGATTCACTCACTATGCAAGAATATAGGTCAAACTTTCTTTATAGTGATCCAATTAATTCGACCACGTTTTGTCTAAACTATTTATCATGAATTTAATTCCATATCTTAAAAGCATATTTAGTCTTCTTGATTAGTATTTTAATAAGGTAATGTAATCTCTATACAGACAATATTTCACTCCCGAGAGTCCTAAGCCGGGATTTGAACTCTCGACCCCTGGATTGGTGGTCAAGCGTTAATCTAAACTCTCTACAAAAGAATGATAATTTAAAATCCTTCTTATACTGCGTAATTATATTCTTCAAATTCATTTCTTTTAGTTTATATTTAATATGTCGTATGACTTTTAACTAGTTTCGTCTTGTTGTCCACCATCAGGGATAATTATTATAAATTTTTCAGTTTATCGAATCTGTTATTTAGGTTCGAAACTTACTTTTAAGATAAAAGAATTTTTACAATATTGGAAAGTCAGACTACAAATCATTATAATTACAATAAGATTTTCTTAAGCTTTCTATACTTTTCCAAAATAAAAGAGAATTTAGAATTTAATTAATTTTATTCCATAATATTGTAATGCATTTTACTCACACGATTTTCTAAGATTTATAGCGTCGTTTCCATTATCAAGGAAGTTAGTCGTGCTGTTCAAATGCGACGCCACATATTGTTTACTCTGGTCGATGCCCTTTCTTATATTGTTAAACATGTTTTCGTGCGCCTTGTCCAAATAAGTCACTAATCTATCGTGCAGCTTATTTGCTGCGACATTTGGCGATGTGAGGGAGGGTCGACGGTTTGAAAACAGATAGAAAAGATAGGAGAAAGCTGTGAGTATCAGTACAAAACCAACTGCATGCTCATGACGAATACCAAGACGACGAGCGAAACGAGTAATTTTGATATGCATCATTCTAAAATTAGAAAACTATCAAATATAATAAACACACATAGTCCATTAAAATGCATTCAATTATTTCATGAGACATGAGATGTTGGGAATGAAAAATTTAATGGGACGTTAAACTATACCTACAAGCCAGCATTGTTCAGAAATTCATCTGTATGAATTGAATCTAATTTGGAAACAAAACATCCTAAATAGACAATGAATCCGCATATGTCTTCCAATTAATAGATCAATAACTATCCTATTGTTCAATTTATTTCTGCAAAATTCTACAACTTGAAATCGGTGGATTTATCATGGCGGACATAAAAATGTGTATGCTCTGGTAACACAACACCATTGACATATATTTCTGAAATTTAGTTAGACAACACTCACTTAATAACAGTCTTAAACCGAATATTTTAAGAATCTTCAAACTTTTACATAAATTTGACAATCTGATTACATTACGAAGATAAAGCTAAATAAAGCTAATACGAGTATAAATCTCTTTATTAATGTTTATTAGGGATTGTATATTATCTCTATACAGCGCCATACAATATTTCAATCCCGAGAGTGAAAAAGAAATTATAAAATATCTTGATAAGGGCAGTGGCTGGCAGTGACACATATCAAATTCATTTGTTATCCGCTAATCTGGCGTTATGCTAATATTATCTTGACTTTGAGTCATTCTAGCAGTGTTAAGTGGTTAGTTCAACCCTTGCTACCTCTATGTTTGCTACAAGCTTTAAGACGTAATCTCAATGTCTGATTCAGCTTTCAGTTGAGTTAGCGCACAGTATAAGAAGCTTTCAAATTGATCATTCTTTTGTATAGTGCGCTGGCTGAATGGTTAGAATGCTAAATTAAATTATTGCTCTAGAAATTTTAAAAATAACGAGGACAGTAGAATGAATACTTAATAAGATATACTTAATGTCAATAAATACAGATATATATTGCAGAAACATCTGCTGCAAAGATGTTTTCCTAAAGTTTTACTTTATGAATATGTCTCTCTTAGTCTCTTAGAGATATTTCTCATTGTCCAAGTGGTTTCACATTGATCAATGCTTACCTGAAAATAGAGCCCTTTCATTCTATCCTTTTAATTGGTGGATGAACTTCACATGAATGCTGATGATGAAAGCCAAAATGCTCAAAACATAATGCTAGCATTTATTATAGTGTATTTACTATACTTGTGTAACTTCTAGGTTAGTGATTAAGCAATGTTTGTTAGATGGTATCAAAGATGACCATAGATTTCCTTAAATAGTAAAGGTGTCCTACAAAATATTTTTATGTCTCATAACATTTTGAGCTATCATTTGTTATTTTTACAAAGGGATGAGCAGATTTAATAGCTAAAAAATATTATTATTAATACTTTTGTATTTAAAGAACAGAGAAAAAATAATAAATGAATCATTTGCTTTTCTGATTTGATATTTAAACTTTAGCTGAATTTTGATTTCATATCCATTAGATTCATTTAAATTGTGTACCTATTTATTAAACAATATTCACATGTACATTGCATTAAAGAAGCTAAAACAAAGTCATTATCCTAATACATATTTATTCCTTATATAATTTGATGGTAAAATAGGAATGTATAATGTACATAATAAGTGGGTTACATTGTGATATTAAAATGAAGATTGCAAAAATCAAGCAATAAAGTGTCATTAAGAATTTTAATGAGAGCAGTAGTCTATTTATAAAAATTAAATATATTGAAATAATATTTCACCAGGATTCACATACTAAAGTCATAATTCATAGTAGCCATAGATGACCAGGGGAAAAGTTAAAGGAATAATTCTGTTGCAGCAGGATAATTCTCATCATCACAGGGCTTAGGTCACAAAAAATCCCCAACAATCCTTTATGGGAGATACTTTGTCATCCTTCATATAGCCCTGATTTAGCTCCATGTGATTACTTAATTACATGAAGGGATTTTTGTGAGGTACTTATTTATTTTGAGGCATAAAAAGAATTGAAAGCAGCCACAAAAATACCCATTAAAAACATTTCTTCTGATCTTCTGAGTTCTACAGGCAAGCCATTTGTAATCTGGATACATTTCATGGAAAATGTTAAAGAAAATCCTGATGATTATGATTAACTAACTGTGTTTCCATTTATATGATGTTTATTATATTTTTAAAATCTACATATGATTGTGTCATTGAGTTAGTTTCTTCACAATGTCTTTGAAAATATAACTTTTGTTTCCATATTTTTTAATGAAATTTTAATTATTGGTTGTCTATATTATTAATATAAATTACTATAAAATTCATAGATATAGCTTTAAAGGCAAAAATATTGTGAAATTTTGTTCATTCGGTTTGGTAAAACTTACAGAAATTATAATTATGTTGTAAGAATAAGTTAATTGAATAGTTTTAAAATGATATAGAAAAGCAAGATTAATTATAATGATTATATTGTAACTAACTAGTGTATCTTAGTGTATGAATTATGTAAAAGTTTGTAAATGAAATGAGTTTTTAAATCTTAATTTGATTTTATGATCTGATTTTTACAGATACAAATATTCTTGTGTTTCATAAATATTCTGTTGTATCTAAATAAAGATGAACACATAAACTTAACTAAGTCCATAATCCTGAATTAAGTAAGCAATGGAAGAATAACCTGTTGAATAAATAATAAATAATCAGTTATCAGTTTTATAACCAAAATAAAAGATGCTTTAAATTTACATCCTGTCATTTGTAATTATTGTTTTTATTTGATTTTCAAATTCATTAATAAAATAATATATATTCAATGCAGTTTGACGGTGCAAATAATTGAGATACGTTACTTTGAATAATTATATTTAATATCAATTTAATGTTACCTCTGAAAATATTTGTTTACAAAATCAAAAAGTTATTAAAAATTAATATCAACAATATATTATAATGATGCAATAAAACAAATATGTACTTGCACTATAATGGATCTTTTTAGTTTTTTAAGAGAATATTTGATGAAATAATTAAAAAAATGAAAATTTTAAAAATTTATTTAAAATCAAAGCTATGTTTGTAAACACAGTCTTTATAGAAATATATATGATTTTCAATTTCAAAATATTTCATTTTATGAAATCCTAGTTTATTTTTTATATATATTTCATTATATACGTAGAACTTAAAATATTTAGCGGCTAGATATTTAAAAAGTGATTATTGCATAAATTTGTGAAATTTAATCAAAACTACACTATGGCTAGTGGAGATTCGAAAATTATTGAAATCGATGGCAGTACTTTAGAGGGAGTGAGGACTATTTAATTTTTTTTGTTTCGAAGAAATCATTCAAAATAATTGCTATTAATTTATCAATTTTTGGCAAGTTAGTGTAGTGTAACAAGTGACTTTCAGGTGTTTTGTATTATAAAAAACTTATATATATTCGACCAACTGACTAACCAACCCAATTTTCAATTTTTGTATATACACATGTACAGATACTTAAATGTTTTTCAGGAAAAATATAATTAATAATTTATTGTTTCTTAAAATTAAGGCCTGATTTTGTTTAAATATTATCTGAAACATTTATGATGTATGTTATGCTGTCTGAAACAAGGATATGTATACTATTAACAGAAATTATAAATACAATAATTGAAAATGAGATCTTCAATAAATTTGAATGACAAAAAAGTTTGAATAGTTTTTTGCTCAAATCAGAAATTTTGAGTATTTATTATAAATTATATTAATTTCTTTAAACATATAAGCCTAATTTATATAATATTATTTGTAATATAGGGTGGGCAAATATTACGGAATAGTATTAGTCTTGCCTGCATTTTAAAAAAGAAAGTTTTTATTACCCAAATTCGGGCTGGAAGAAAAAAACCGGGTTTAAGGTTTGTTATTATTATAATATTATAATATTAAATAATTCAGCAAAGTAATCACATTATATAATTTAAAAAAATTATAGCAGTCAACATTTAGCTGGGATAAATCTTGCTAATAGAATCGCCAATGGATCTCTGAGTCATTGTCAAATTGGTTCACAGGAATTGACCTTCAATCCTGGTTATATACAAGGAGGAGAATTTAAATCAAGCATTGAAACTGCTGGGTAATATTTTTCAAATTTAATGCTATGTACCATTCATATTAATCAGAAATACATCAATTTTGTAAGAAAATGTATGTAATGTATGTATTTATTGCTTGAAATATTTCCTTCTGCAACTGAACTGAACCATATAACTGAATAAATGAATTTTGTTAGAATTGCTCACAATGGTTGAACTATTAGTTAAATAACCATAATTTTAAAAGAATGTTAAATAACAGTAATTATGGTATACTTCTATAATGTTATTTTATCATATTAAACAATAAATTAATTTGTAAACCACTGTAAAAATACAGAAGTTATAATATATTAAACCAATATGCTGAATAACTTTGTTATGTTTTCAATTTTTTTAGGTCAACTAGTTTATTAGCTCAAGTTGCTGTGCCCATTTTATTATTCTGTAATACTCCCAGTAAATTATCGCTATCAGGTGGAACTGATGTAGACTTTGCCCCACCTATTGACTTTTACAAATATGTAAGTTGAATTCTTATTGTAATTAAATTAAAGTCAAAAGTTTTATATGTATATTGATTTTAACAAAGCCTAGAGAATGCTTCACATTGTTATCAGTAATAAGTATTAAAATTTTCATTTTAGGTCTTTACATATTATGCACAAAAAATGGGAATCAACATAGATGTGAATTTGAAGCGCAGGTTAGTCATCATTATCATATTCACAAATCTTAAATGTTTATTATGATACTTATTAAATGTTCAAATTTTCTCAAGTTAATATGACATCATAAATAATTAATCAAACCAAATAAATGATATGATATGTATTATTTTATTTCTATCAGAGGTTTTTTTCCTAAAGGACAAGGCTCCCTATCTATTGAAGTTAAACCAGTTACCTCCATATCACCCATTGTATTAACAGACCGTGGAGAAATCACCAGAGTTCGTCTCACTTCATATGTGGCTGGAGTTCTTCCCATAAAGGTGCGAAAATCTTTTAAAGATTGAGTTTAGTTATACAGTGCTATAAACACAGATAACTCAAACAACAAATCATTGCCACTAAAACTGTTAATTGAGTCAATATTTTGAGAAGAATATTAAAAACACAGTATTTCATAATGATTGAATTGAAAATAACTTAAATTGCTCGAACTAACTATGTTTTTGTTCAACTTTAGAAAGAAACGGGACCTAGTCTTTTCTAAAAATTCAAGTTAAACGTTTTAAATAATTTAAGTCATTGTTCAATGTTGTTTAATTAACACCACCATAGTTTTCGATTTAATCTAGAGACATGTTTTTATCAGATGTTTAAATGTGACTTCAAAAATTAATTTCATTTGAATAAATGTAATTTCAAACAATCACATAAATCCCTGTTTTGCAATCCCTTTGACCGTAATATCATTTTGTATGATACCTATAGTATACATCATTTAGTTTCATACCTTTAATACAATTGTATGTAATTTCTTATTAATTTAGATGGCCTATGAAATGCAGGAGGTGGCTGAACAAGTTATTAAACAAAAATACCCTAATCTTACTATAGAGGCTCAAGTTAGGAAAGAAGATTCTAAAAATGCATTTGGAAATGGCTCTGGCATATTGTGAGTTTTTAGAGAGAGTATTAAAAATCTTTACTTTTATAGCTAAGCTAGAAGTAGACAGTTAAGTTATTTCTGTTATAGTTGACATTCCTACTTTTAGATGTCGTTCATAATGTCTCTTCTGTATTAGGATACTGCTTTACATAAAACTCTGTCGGCGGCAGAAAACCCTGCCTTTATAGCATTACAAAAGTTATGTTGAAAATAAAATGTAGCTCGATTTACGCCATGAAAATTTTAAAAGTCACGGAATGAACACTGCAAATCTTTTCATATGCTATGAGCCTCCATCCCAAGCAGATTTATAATCATTCTATGTCATCCAAGGATGGAAAGTTTATGCAAGTTGGGAAGAATTAAACCAGCTGGCTTCTTCAATCCAAGGACGAACCTAGAAGAACAAATTATTACAGTTAACAAAAAGCTCTTTTTCCAAATCCTAAAAAACGAAGGACATGTACTGCGTCAATACTTACCACCAGCTAGAAACCATGAGCACAAACTCGAAGCAAGAAATCACACCAGACTTATGCCCACAAAGACATTTTATAACTGTAATTGTAAAGCTTTTATAACTAGAATCGTATTTGCTTAAGCGCATATATATCGAGCCAAACCTTTCATTTCAGCCTTCCACATGCGTATATACTAATATAAGGAAATATGCTATAAAGTGAATTATATTGTTATCTGAAATGTATAATCTCATTTAATTTCTTTTTGGATAGCAGTGTTTTTTTTAACCTCTGTTTTATTCAAATCCTTCAAATATTTGAAAAATCCCACCACGCCTTTAAAATCCCATTATTGTTGACATAATGTACTGTAGGTAGTATCTAAGGATGTGTCGGTATCAGTTACAAATAAACACCCTTTAATTTGGATCAGATGAAATAAACTGCCTACTATATACCCCTAAAACCATCATTAAGACACCATATAAGTTCTCATATCAATTTTCGTAAAATTTGATTCTTTTGGTCTTAAGAGGCTATATAATCGAGCAAATAAAAATAGATAGATATAATAATTGACTAGAATACATAACATGCAGATGTATTATTGAAATTTTCAACTTGTAATTTTAGCTTGCTTGCTGAAAGCTCTACAGGATGTCTCTTATCTTCCTCCGTGAATGGTAATAGAGGCGTGTCAGCGCACGATATTGGCAAGGAGTCTGCAGAGAGCTTAATACAAGATATTCAACATTCTGGCTGTGTGGACTCTCATATGCAAGACCAGGTGATATCACATTACAATAATACAATAACTCGTATATTTCAATTCAAGTATATGTTATTAACGACTGACGATTAGTCATTAGAACCATATTTTAGAAAAATGTTTTAATGAATTTTAAAATTGCTAAAGCTTGAAGGCAACTTTTAATGAAATTACTTACGTTTGATCATTGGATTCACATTAAAGACCACATATTCAGTTATAAACGAACATCACCAGAATTTTACCATTTTATTAAGACACCCCTTGGTTTGCAGACAAACTATGCCTTCATTATGGATGTAGTCAAAGACATTCTCATCCTAATTAAGGATTGACTACTCTATGAAAATACCATGACTATACATTACAGAGCAAGTATAGAATCGAGTAAATAAGAGAGGAGAGATCCTATTAGAAAACACAATTAACTACCACAATGCTTTTAATTAGAATGCGAATAGTTTGATTTCATTGGGGCTATGGTTGGGATCTAATGCGAATAATGTTGTAAAAATTGCTTTCTTTAATTGTAGCTCATTATATTTATGGCGTTGGCCAATGGTGAATCCATCCTCCACAGCGGTCCAATAACTCTTCATACGAAGACTGCCATTTTTATTGCTGAATTACTGACTCAGGTGAGCTAAACGATGGTGCCATCCTATTTGAATTGTAGCCCGTTATAGATTAAGACGATTTTTTTCTTAATGTTTATCAAGTTTTATTCAAGTCTTTCTAAAGATGTAGATTATACCTAAATTGCTATGATTTTTTTCTGTCTATTTCTGTATGCAAAATTTAAGAAATTTCAATTAGTTTTCAATTTCGTTTTAGGCAAAATTTACAATAACTGAACTGAAAAATAAAGCTAACTGCTACGAAATAAGATGTACTGGTGTGGGTTATACTAACAATATTTCCTAAATTTATTTTTGCATTTTGTTTATATTGTTGTATTCACGGTGAATTGTACGAGTGATTTGTTTAATTATTTTATTTTTTAATGTCCATATCACAATTTTTTATTTTCAATATAGTTTACCTATATTATTATTAAATTTTGTTTTCCGTTTGGTTAGAATTATTAAGAAGAAGTGATTTTTATAACATGCGAAATTAGGCTGACCTGATAATATTTTATATCATGATCATAATGTATAAAAATAGAATTAAACTTGTTATTGTTGCGCGTATGCAATATCAAAGCCGGCCATATTGAATTGGCAAATTATTATCAGTAATGTTTTATAAAAAAAATTCATGTGTATATATAGGTATCGTGGTTATATGTATGAATGAATATCAGACTATATATAAGCGGTTTTAAATATAGGAACATATTATATGTGTATAACTGTAGGAAATGAAAAATAACCGATGATCACAATGAATATTTTTCCCACTAAGACCGAAGTTCATTGTTGAAATTCTTATAGTTTCGATAAATAGGATTTATACCTAACAAAATGTCTAGCTCACTAACAGGAAGTTACATTGTTTCTATGGGAAGGGAGGGAAAAGTTGATAATTTGAACCTTCAATATGGCCAGGGAAATTTCCCTGCCCATAGTTTATTGCACAATGGACCATTAAAGTTATTTTGATTATTTTGATTAAAGTTATTCTGATTCTTCAAAATAATCTCAACTGGGAACTTCATATACAAATGATCACTAAAAAAATTAGTTCTAAAATTCCGCTG
>JAYMFX010064002.1:0-14064 GCA_036784945.1 Monocelis spectator
AGTTTGACTAGACGAACATATCGATGTATGACACAACTCTGTGGGATATGTCTTTATAAAAAATAAACGTGTCGGATAATGTTACTCTCGTCTGAATATCTCAAGTGTCCGAGAGCCAAAACTCAGACAACTTCCATATATGGTATTAGTGTCCCACGATAAGTAATGTTTTAATAAACTTAATGACAGATTTTCCACTTTTAAACTGTTTTTCTTCCGATTATCATGAAACACTGTCTGACAAGTTGAGATTCATATCTAGGAGGCTCATTAAGCTCCTGGAGCTTAAGTTTGACTCGAGGGTACACTTTTAGCATTCAATCACCGTTTTTGAAAACTGTTGAAATAGCCCTCAGATCCCCCATCGAAAACGTCCAAGCACGATACAATCGTTTATAGTTTCGATAGCTGTTCTTCACAGTTTGAGCGCGCAATTTATATTTTCAATTCGAAATGAAGATGAAATAATTTAACTTTAAAAGAATTCGTTATGCAAAAAGTCAAAATTTCCATCCTATAGAAAAATTGGGTAACTAAGATTTGAATTTCAAATAAAACGCCTAAACTAAATGATCGATCGTTTAGCGCTTCTCTAATTCTTACTGTAGATTTATTCTTTGTTCGTTATACACAAAAAACACTTGCTAATTACAAAATGTCTCAAAAAGTAAATCACCTAAATGTTTAATTATCTGATCATTCTTTTTTGTTTGTTAAATATTAGAATTGAGGACTTCAATTGTCACCAATATTATTATTTTGTGAAAAATGCTTAATTAATATCTATCTATCTATCTATATTACCTAATTGTTTTATTATTGAATATCAGAATTGTGAGTTTCAGAAAACTTTATTATTAAAATTATTACATTTTATAAGATGATAAAAGATTTATTTCAATATTTGTATGATAATTTAAGAAATCCATCAATTGCTTCATGATTTTCAATTAATTCAGTTAAGCAACAATTTAAATATAAACTAAAGTTATGAATTTTTTAATACAGTGTGTGTTCTGATTTGTAGTTTGCAGATGTTTGCTACATCACAATAAGGAAATAATTTAGCGAATGAATATAAAGAACGCGATTATTTCTGGCTGTCAAACATTTTATCGAACAACTTCCGAAATTTGATAGCGACTTCTACATATTTATAAAGCGCGTATAAAAAACCAAATGTCGCAAGCGCTATTACATGATTTAGGTATAGTATAGATTACAACATTTTAGACGCGAATAACTGACTTGATGTGATCGATTTAATTAGTAATTAAGTACGGTTTTCTACAAGCACGACCGGTCATAAAAAAGGGAAAATAAGAAGTCTTTCTTTACTTTTCACTTTATTAACAGGCTGTAAACAATTTATGTCATTTCGGTAACGAAGAATAAATTGCAGCAGTCCAGAGGTGACGAATACGTGGACAAGTGTCTTCAGTGACTCTGATAACAGATAACGAAATGGCTAATGGACTTGCCTCAACCAGAAATATGCTTTGTTTTTCTTTGCTTTATGCGAATTGTTGAAATAATGACTCTATTCGGTGGTTAAGTAATGCGACTGTAATATTAATAGGCTTCTTAACGGAGGACCAAAGGGTTCATCTATAACAAGCATGTCAGCACTATAGAAATATAAGCCTTACCCTACAAATAGGCTTAGTGTGTATATTAAGGGATTTAATATTTAAAAATTTGGTTATGGAGAACACCTGCTTACTTTTGTTCTGCCATATTATTTTGACTTATAGTTATATATATGTACTTGTTTGCAACAAATATTTGTCTTGAACCCAAAAATGATGGTAATAGTATACGCTATTGCTAGTATATTATTATTACTCTATGGGCGATCTAATAAAAATATGATTACATTTTGTTTTACTAACTTATAAAATAAAATTTCATAGTAATATAATAACGCTTAAATTAAAAAAGTAAAAAATTGTTTTCTTTGAAATCGTTTTTAATACAAAAGTTTAAACAATATAAAATTACAATTAATATGATGAATACAATAATTTAATATTCTCACAATACTTTATAAAGATTTAAAAAATTATTGTTTACAGTTAAGTATATGTTATTAATTTTAGGAAGCATGGCTCCTAAAATTTACCATGAAAAACAAAGAAAACTTCACTGTGCCATTCATGCACTTAATAACCTTGTTCAGGAAGAAGCATTTTCAAAATCTATATTGGATGAAATTTGCAAAGAATTTAATTTTGAGTTTGAGGTATTTATATTAGAAAATATTCCCACCCAACTATACTTACTATTGTTAACCAAGTCCTTCTATTTTTTCTGATATAGATGATCAATCTAATATAGAAAATTTTATTACACAATTAATACTTAAAGAAAATATATTAAAAGTTTATCTTCTTTAATTATTATACTTTTAATTTCATTTTAATGTACACTCATTCTCATATACCATACATTGACATATTCATGACCATGTATACATTATTTGGACCCACAAAAAAATTTATCCTGGTTTATAGAAGACATTCTTTCAATAGGCTATTCATTTCAGTAAAATTTTTATCATTAGGCAGTTTTTATTAACAAAACAAAAAGAATTATTTATTCAAACTCAAAAGTTATTTTCTCTTTCAATTTGTTTTAAATATAATTTAAAAATGTTATTTTATGCTATTTTATTTTAGACTGAGCAGGCTCATAATGATTCTAGAGGATTAGGTAATTATGACATCAATGTTATCATGGTTGCATTGTCAAAACGAAACTTGGAAACAATCTGGTTTGATAAACGTAATAACACCACTATTCTGATTCCAGATCAAATTTATGGATATTTAGTAAATCGACCTGAGACAAAATTTAAAGACAAAATGTTAGGATCATCAAACCATTGGTTTACTATTAAAAGTTTTGCTAATGGAAATTCAGTTGGTTATTACAATTTAGATTCAAAATTTTCTAAACCTGAACTAATAGCTGACAAAGATGACTTTGCAAAACAATTGTCAAACCTATTGGAGGAAGATGACATTCAGTTATTTTTAGTAGTAGATAAAGAGGTGGCTGAAAATAATCGATGGAAAATGTAGAAAATCAGTAATTCGGCAGAGCAATTCTCAATTGACAAAAATTACTTTATTTAATTTTCCAATTGCATTTTTATCATTATATATGTATATTATTTGCTAATTTTATTCTACATGCCTTTGTAACATGACATTTTAATAAACAGAAAAGCTGTGTTAAACTGCATTGATAAAAGCCTTTATTTAATCTTCAAAAAATACCCATAAAATTATCCAGACAATAAAATATGAAGACAAAATTTGACTCTACATAAATTCTTAATGAACTATTCTTAATGAATGATTATATCACTTTGTAAGTGATACAGTTACTTTCGTTGAGCTTCTTGCTTTATTAAGTAGCTTTTCCCAAATTTTGATATTCCAAAATTCTGTTAGTATAATATCCACCGAGTTTATAAGTTAGCATATCCAATTCATTACTAAAAGTAGTAAAGTGATTTAATTTAATTTTTCAAGAAGTTAATTAATATCAAAGTATTTTTTACAAATTAATTCATTTAACATCCAATTTGTTCAATGGTATTTGCTATTTTTAAGCCTTAAGGGGTTATTTATCCTGTAAATATTTATGAAAATGTATCTTAAAAAAGACAACATTGATTGACTCTGTGTTGTTGTATATAATTACCGTAATGTGTTTGAAATAGTAATTTGACTATGTAGTTTAAAAACGTCAACCGATTACCGATGCAACTGGTAATGTGGAGCAGTGTAATGATGAAAATTTATAAAATTCAATTCAGTTTATTCTATACAAAAACAAATTCTAAATCAAATTCTTCACTTCTATTTCTAATCTTAATTGACAATTGACAAATCTAGATTATTAGCATGGATAAGTCTGCTCTGATTTATCGGTATGTCCTGTCGGATCTATTTTTATTAATACTTAACGATTTAGCATGGTGGTTAACGGACAACTATAGTTGATAAATTCTAATATTATTTCTTTGATTTTGCCGAAATGTTCTTTTTACCCAGATAATTCTATATCATCTGAATACTTCCAATCAATAATCGTTTACTAAAAATGCTGGAATTTATGAATTTTTTAAATCCTGATGAAATTGTTATACACTTAATTATATACTTATTGTTATATACTTAATTATAAATAAAAAAATAATTTCATTTTAAAGCAATATTATGGTGACATTAATCTAGGTAAATATTGTGACATATGTTCAATGTCGAGATCCAAATACATACCTAATTGCAATAAGTTATGACGAAACATTTCTGAAATTGTTTAATATTTAGTGCATATTTTATCACTGCAAGGAGCTATCACCACAAACTCACAGAAAGTGATGCATTTATCCTTGTGCAGTGAGGACTTCCTATAGCAAGGGGCAATTAGAATGTGTCCCGCATAGCATACCCCAGAGCTGACTGACTTTTATCTCGTGTAATTAACGCTTTTCACACCACGGATGACATCCAGCAACAATTAATATGCACCACTCCAGGTGTGAAGCTGTATTGGGCAGCAGAATGTGTCGGTGATATAGGGAATCACAAATTAAGATCCTCTTTTCCCACTATAAGATGGAAATGCATTTAGCTGAATCATTCTTAAAAGCTTTTTGTTTAAATAAATGGGCCCACATGCTGCTCCTGTCAGCTTGCACATTCGAATGTCGATCAAAATCGGGCCCCATTATCGATATGAAACTATTTCAAGTTAAAACGATGCGATCATTCCGGCCCACGTTTTAAAATTTTATGATGGGCAATGGCATCTAAATTTAATGGCCTGTGTGGCATCTGTTTTAGTATTTCACTATTCAATACATTATTAGCTGACCCAACACGAAATACGTATTTTAGTAAAAGTATGATATTGATGCTTAAACGATTAAACAGTTACATACCTACTTGCCCCATTTTTTCACTACATAATTGCATTTATAAATACCTAATCTATTTAAAAGATCAAAATTTTAAAAACTGTGATCTATAGATAATTTACATTTCAAAATTACAGTCAACATCAACATAACATAAAATTATCATTCATATCCGTTAAAATATGTTGTCAATCGTTGGATAGCTTTTTGTGTCATTTAGTAAAAGTAATTTAATATCAAAGTTATAATCAAATAAACTTTATTTTCAAATATTCATAGATATGATTGAATGTCATGTCAATAGGGTGACCCTCCAATTCTATGGAAATTTAGACTTCCCTTGGATACTACATAATCTCTGTATGCTCTTCATATCCAAGGGGATTGGTCTATTTCCATAGAATTAGAGGGTCACTTAACAGTCCCATTAGAAATCAATCTCGCTGACTAAATGTTTATGGAAATGGAAACATTTTTAACGATTGACAATAGGGCTGTTAAGTGACCCTCTAATTCTATGGAAAATGACTTCACTTGGATACGAAGAGCATACAGAGATTATGTAGTATCCAAGGGAAGTCTAAATTTCCATAGAATTGGAGGGTCACTTAACAGTCCTATATCGTTATAAATTAATAATTCATAAAACTTTCATTAAGAACGTCAATCCAATTATGGATCCTCATGAGTGTCCATAATTGGATTGGTTTGTACATATCCGAATCTCTCATTTAGGAGTTCCTTCTCCCAATGAATGGTTGTCTCCATGTGAATGTTGATTGATGACCAGTTGGAGAAATTAAGGAAATCAGGATTGCTGATATTATGTCTGATAGAATTTGAGTCTAAATAAATGGATATTTCATTGCAGATTTAAACGAAGTTTGTAACAACTCGATCAATAGATCAAAAATCATAAGACAAGAGCTATGCTGTATTAGTATAAATACCATAAGATTACTAGAATAAAGAATAGCATAAGTTTACTAAAATAAAGTTCTGTACAAAGAAAATTTATTTTATATCAATTTATATCATTTGATTCATGCGTTCATACCTCAACCTCAAGATACCAGTTTAATGACTTTTAGATTTTATCGATTAATACATCACCATGTTCTCTTAATCTAGGATGTTTTTCAATATACATATTATGTTGCCAACAAATTTTTCTGAAATTTTGCAAAATACTAGGCAATTTATATGAGCTTGTGTTATTGGAGATATTTGAAAACAATTTTTAAGTGTGTCATATTCCAAGAATAATTATTTATTCAATTAAGAATTTCCAATGATTCAAGTTGCTAACTTCGGATCAATTGCAGAAAAACATTCCTAAACTGAATGTAACCAGAGATATTTGTTTATTTATTGTACAGAGTAGTAGAATAAAAGACCTTTATGGTAAATTGTCTTCCGTTTGATTTATAATGATGATTTATAAATGCGATTAACATTAATTATCAACGAGATCTATTTGAGCTGAAATTTGGACTTATAACTATAAACTTGTAAATTTACTTGTGGTTCAACTTCCTATGTTAGTTATTAATCACTCAAAAATTGGTAAATGAAAACCTCTAAAACTAATTACCTAATATGTTTATGAAAGCGCTCTCTCTATACGTAGAGAGCGCTGGCCGAATGGTTAGAACGCTTGACCACCAATCTCAACTAAAGCCATTTTTCCTTATAGCTGCTTATCAGCTTAGGGAAATTTATTAAAAACTTCAGAAATGTGTTCTGACTGTTGTTACAATCCTTGAGAGCAACCAGAATTGTTTTTAATACAACAGTTGATTTATAATATTGAATATTTACGTATTGGTATTTAAAATATTCGTAAAGTATACAGTGTTATAGTAGCAACTCGAGCTTATTTAAACAAATCACTTTAACAGCGTACAGGAAACTTTTAAGTCATTTGAATGGAAATTTGTTTTAAAAGTTCACCATGTCCGTATATTCTCGGATTTTTTAAAATCTCGTTTAATTAGTGATTACGTCAAATTTGTTTTTTTGCACTAAACAAAATAAAAAAATGACCTTGGGTTGTAAACAATTCAGATATGATTTCATTTTCTGAACTGAACAATTCTTGCTACGCGCGCATAATAATTTAATTAAAATAGGAGACATCAAAATTAAATCCAATTATGTTTTGTAGATATTCTGTCAATGTTTTAGCAACAATAATTTTGTTGTCTACTTTTTAATTAAATTATTATGCGCGTAGCAAATAATTGTTCAATTCATAAAACAAAATCACATCTGAATTGTTTATCTACAACTCAAGGTCGAAATTTTTATTTTGTTTAGTGCGAAAAAACAAAAAATTGACGCAATCACTAATTAAACGAATTATGCGACCATAGTTTTTTCATTTTATGAATCTGATATCAGACACATTAAAAGTACAAAATCTACTTTAATTTTTCATCAAAACAAATCAGAGGCATTTTAAAATTAGCCCCCAAAATTATTTCATTTTTCCATTATAAAATAGAAAATTATTGGAAGAGATTCATTTAATAGATTTTATGTCAAAATAGCAATTCCATATCGATAAAGAAAATTTATTTGTCAATTAAAAAAAGAATTAAAATGAATTAAATTTAATCTTTCTTCTTCTTGAGTGAATTTATTTATCTACCACTAACGATCAATCCCACGTATCTGAACTAATTTGCACATCCATTCACACGGCAACCACGAGGAAGCCATAGTGCCACCAGCGTCTCCGAGACAGACATTGAATGTAGAGAACATTGCTTGCTCTGCTAATTGGTGACGCCTAACTTTCCCTAGATGGCGCCTGCAAGCAACGCCAACACACAGATTCACCTGTTTTGTGGAGGACGACTAATGAGTGACTCTACCTGTTTACATTCCTCACTAAAATAACACAATATTGAAATTCCGTCTTGAGTGATTTGACTTTATAAAAATATATTCCAGATAGATAATATTTTGTTAGGAATGGTTATGGTATACCCTATACATGTTAATATCAATGCTAGGGCTGTGTGTGTGGGATTGAATTTTAATGGAAGACAACAACCGATCAAGTTATATCTAGGTTGCCACAGCTTTTTATATTGAATCAAATTTTCTTACTTCATAAAATATAGTAATTTATATTATTGTCAAATTTGTTTCTTTATTCTCTGACACAAAGACCTTGTAATGTGAGCCAGGTATCAAAAACTGTTTCATTAAAAATAATCATTGTTTTAATTTTTCATCAAAACACAAAGCGAAATCTATTTTAAACAAATCAGCGGGCTTTTTAAATTTGCACAAAAAAATAATGTTAAAATTTTAACGTTTAACGTTTATAATTTAATTTATTTTCCCATTTATGCATACCGCGATAGAATTATTAATGTAATTTTAATGTTTTAATACATTTTCCTAATTATAGCATTACCTAAATCAATTACAATTAAAGAAATATCCATTATCCATTTGCACATCCATTTAAAAATGAATTCCGCTTGAAAGATTGTGAATTCAGTAAAAAAATTAAGATAATCGCTATTTGTGAGATAAAGGCAGTATAATTTAAGTACAATCATTTCAAAACAATTGATATAAGACCAAGGTTCAAGGTTCATTGTTATACTATAGACTTGAACAATTGACATGAACTCCTATAATTTATTGTGCGGTTGCTTTATCATGATAATATATAGCTTGAGACAAACATTGATACACACATTGATAATTTGTAACAATAACTGATCCTATATAGCTGGGTATTTCTGATTTACACAATACCGAATTATCTCTTGAATATTATAACTTTGTTCTCTCTAAAAATTGATCAATACATATAAATATAATATAGGAGTTGTATAACCGTGTAATATAGAACTTAGAGATGGTACAAGTTGGTTTAGGTCGTCCTATCCGTCTTTGGAGCGAGGATTTGATTATCGGTTAATCAAATCCTTGGTCCAAAGCCAACTATCGTACCATCGCTATATGCTCTATGCTATAGAGTTCATACGAAAGACGTTTCGAGTCATTAGCAGTCTCGTACCCAAAAAAGGGGGCCTATCTATAGGATATTTTCAAAATAATTCTCAATCTAAAATATTTGTAAATTTGTGTCAATAAACTTTGAGCGCCATTTATCCAAATATTTAACGTTTTAGTCCTCAGTTTTAACATACAGATATCTATATGCCTACTTTCTATACTTAATAAGTATAGAATTGCGCTGTAGGTCTTCTGTTAGCGTGATAAATGAGCTTATTATCTCAACTACTGCTGCAGAGAACGATAATTTAATATTAATTGCATCTCGCTGGCCTCTAATTGTTATCGCTAAATATGGAACATAAACCAATTACCGTGGAGCACTTACTACATGCATTAAAATCAGTGTCGCTATTTAGAGCAATTGCTTATTTTATTAATCTAAGAGACAAACACAAGAAAGATTACAATCTTCTTGCAAACCAAGTGTCTATATATACAGCGATATTCTTTACTAATTTCTGTCCTAATTTAAGGTGTTAGAGTTAAATACTTTGGCGTCGATGTCATGTTTTTTGTGTATAACAAATGATAAACGAAAGCATAAAACTGGTCTATTCTCAGAGTGATCTAATGTTATAGACTGATGAATTGGGTATCTAAAAACAGTCGGTGTGCTGCAAGCCTGATAATATATTAGTGCACAAAATGACGCGAAGATATATTATAGACTATCTCATACTCTCTCGTGAATATAGCTGTGTGAAAATCATCAACATTTGTTGAAATCCTCGCCAGGCATTGTATACACCATACAACCCATCACCATCACCCTCTAAACTCTGCCATAGGAAAGCAAAAACTGTATAGTAATAAAGTCTAATGGCGCCAAATTCACTATACTATAACGAGGCGTCGCGATTTTTATTTCAGCATTATGCAGAATTAAAATGAATAACCCCTATAAACACACAGAGTGATTTTTTTCATGTTAAAAGAAATCTCTCTTTATGAGACTTTCAAAGTCTTGATTTCCATTTTGTGGGGGTATATTTATGGGAAAGTCGCCGATGATTTACTGTAGAATTTAGGCGTTGACTTTCAGCAACGAGCTCAGATTTAAAGCATCAGTCACTATAATATCTCTCTATATAGAGAATTCCGTATAGAATTCTCATTAAGACATCATGATGTCTTAAAGTTGGCGTCGACATTATTAAGTCGGAGTTTTCATTTGTTGTCAGCAAATCCACATTCCTCCTATCTATCTATACAAATCTTTCTAACCAATTCCAAATCCGACAAATTTGAGAGGAGTGTTAGCAGTTGTGGGTCGACAAATTACTTTGACTCCTCGCTTCGTGCTATTTGACAAATTGACTTTACCTCCTTAATCGACAGAACTTTAAGGTAAATAACGCTTTGCATTTATAATGGCATTCATTCTGTCATATGGATAACACGAAGTCAATTTTGCGAAGATATAAAGAAGATTATAACTTTTTATTCAATACCTACTATAACATATTGAAGTGAAATTTATAAAAATACCATGGCCAATTCAATGATTCATAAAGTAATTTACGTGGATATTGTGTTCTTGTCCGTTGTTGTCAGCTTTCTACTAATCTTATCCACCAGATGCTCTTCCTTAGACAGCAGTTCCTCGTCGCCCAATAAAGCGAACGCATCGAAAATTCTTTGGGAAATTTTCAAGCGTAAAAATGAAATTAATTTTGAACATAACAATAATAACAATATTATGTCTCCCAGTGATTCCAGAAGCTTTGATATTAATCGTGACAATGTAAGAAAGAGTGGGAAGAAAGATCGAAATAAAAACAAAAAAGGAAAAAATCGGAAGCAATCGGGTTTACGACTGAATAACAATTTTCCTGAGATGGATGAAGAGCCATTCGATCCTTCCTTTCAGAAGTCAGATCGCGAAATGCTATACATGCTAAATCTGAAGAACTATAATTCAGACTTCATGAGGATCCAAAGACCTAAAGAGTCCTTGGATTATCCCCTGGGAAAACTTTACATTCCAAAAAACAGTCGCCTCATGAAATCCCTTGTCAGGCATATGATGCGACGCTACAAGCACCTGCCCTACAGCAACAAATACAAAATGGATCTCTTCAACAAAAGAGTTAAGCGCAAAATTCGAAAATTCCTCTCAACCTATACCGTGTGTCCCGTGTGGTACCGCTGGGCATACAAGGGTCCACACTTTTGGCCACCTTGGATTAAAGAGGGCCAGTGCGATAACTCCGGCGGGTCTTGCTCTATGCCACCGGGAATGACTTGCCAAGAAAATAAACACGAGAATGTTGCTGTCCTGCGGTACTTCTGCATGAAAGGTTGGGATAAAAGTCGGTGTGGATGGCGGAAGGTTTATATCCCAGTTTTGGTCTCGTGCAAGTGTTCCTGCCCAAGATGATTGAAATGCGCAGTTAAAAGCGACATGATTGAACGACATTAAGAAGAAAAGTTTAAAGCATTTATGACTATATTAAGATTTCAATTGTAGTTCTTTATTTTTCATAACATCATTTTTGACATTTAGCATCTCTCTCTAAATGGATCATTCTCCTCCATAGAACAATTTCTAAACATAATTACCTCATCTGGAAAGATTTCTATTCATTCCAAAGTTGAACCCAGAAATTTCCTCTTATTCATGCATAGATATATTATGTAGTAATGTAGAAATTGAGTATACAGTAATTATTTTCAAATTTGTTATCTTATCA
Organism: Monocelis spectator; assembly: GCA_036784945.1. Lineage (NCBI taxonomy): Eukaryota > Metazoa > Platyhelminthes > Proseriata > Monocelididae > Monocelis > Monocelis spectator. The sequence goes on from JAYMFX010064002.1 coordinate 11,674, forward strand.
ATATTATAATTTCTATATATTCATAAAGATCAACAGAGAATTTTGATTAGATCAAAACAATTTCTGGATTCACAAATCAATTATTTTTGTTGATTGTAAATAATACAGGGTGTTCAAAAAATAACCATGCAGTAAAAATAATCTGTTTCCTTTTTCCTTCAATGCTATAACAGTCTAAATGCATAGATATTTATTGATATAAATTTTTTTTTACTGCATAGTTATTTTTTGAACACCCTGTATATCTCTACCATTTGTATTATGCTATTATTATAGTATCTATCGTTATTCATCTATCGTTTCTTAGATCATCTATATCGCTCATATACATATTTATTTATACTTAATATACACCTATTTGTATATTATGAAATAAAATTTATCAATCAGGATACAATTTGTATTTCTAAATAAACATGTGGATTATTAAATGAATTTTTAGAAAATGCCTCTATATACTTAATAATATATGGAAAATTGTTTTATTCCCGGAATATAGATTGCCTGATAAGAATCTTCGATAAGATATGTTTCTGGGACTATTAATAGAATTCATGATGGAATTTTGATTCCCTCTTCAGATTCTGCAGAAGATGTGGGTATTAATAATAGAGCTATTTATATCTGTTCATTTACGGAATCCAGGGATAATTTCAAATCCCCATTCAAATGACTTAACATTTCCTAAAATATAGAGGATTGAATCAAGGACAATAAAATTATGGTAAATAATATAAATCACAATTTTAATACTCTAGAAAAATCTATGATACCCTTTTTTGGGTTTTAAGGATATATTATAGATAAAGGCCAGAGAAGCAGAGAGGGTCGTCCGCTATGATCAACCTCTGAGAGTTTGATGCAACTCTGTGTTATCATACCAAATGAAACAATGTTTTGTGTCAAATATAATGCTACTCGTAATTTTGACTTATAAGTAAATCAAATTGTTTTAATGATTTGTTTTAATCATTCGTTTAATATACACCGCGAATTCAAATTTCTAGTTATATAAAATAAACAAAACATATTCTAATTTCTTATAGCTATACACTCAATATTTACCTACTTAATGATTTTTAAATACAAAAGGAAGTCAAGTTGACATGAAAAAAATGACTTTCCTGAATTTAAAAGTTTGACGATTTAAAGCAAACTTAATTTAGGTCTTGTTCTTTTTACGTTCTTTCTGATAAAAGAAGAAGCGTATTGATATCTATGCTAGATAATTTTCAAATATTTCATTTATAAAGTTTAACCATTTTCAATGAGATAGTTTAAATTTATCCGTTGTATAGTTAATGAAAACATTTTAATTAGTCAAATTATTCGAACTTAATTATATTTTTTATATCATTCCCGAAGTATTCAAATCACCCAAACATAAGTAAGTATATAAGACAGTTTAGATTGAGCTGATGAGAATTCAAGTACTTTCTTTTGGTGCGAATCATGATGAAATAAGAACTCCCTGTTAATTTGGGATCTCTCATCCTTCAAATCCTGATTAAGAGATTTGCATTTATTTAACTTTTCCCATATGAAAAACAGCTTCAAGAGTTTTATATAGCAATAAATCTTGAAATAGAAAGTTATAGAAATAGAAATAGGTAGTTGAAGTTTTCACAAAAGGTTTTTAAGTTTTCTCTCGCTTTAACTTAGGTAAATGCACTAAATCCCCAAAAGACTATTAAAGACTTTTTAACAATTACTAATTATTTAAAGAATAAAAAATAATAGACTATATGATAAACTAAGATTACTATACTCCTTGACTTCCCTTTTCTTTTCTTTCTCTTCTATACTATTCTGTTAAGGTAATGTATCTTGTTGTTTACATCGAGTGCTATTAATACACAATTATATCCATATCGCATATCTTGCAAATTGTATTTTAATCCTCAAATAATTATTTATTATTATCATTTTATTACTTGAAACATACTACTTGCAATTCTAAAGTAGTATTTTGCTTCAAACTTCTGTAACACAAATCAATACAAATTTAGATAATTTTATTTCTGAATGAATTTTCATCAAGGACATCATTATAATTCTGTGTCCCATACCTAATAGATAGACGGAAATAAGGAAGTTTCGTATCATTGCAATTAAAACCAAACTTTGTTTTCTATTTTATTAGAGGTTCTTAAAGTTGTGTCAATTTCTATAGAATAAAAGGGAAAAATTTCCCCATTTTCGTTCCCCATCTAATTTCTACCCCGAAATTCTATAGAAAGTTATTCTATGGAAATTTAGACTTCCCTTGAATAATACATAATCTCTGCATCATAGAGTAATAATACCAAGAGAATTCACTCTCTAAAATACAGAAACGCATATCGATGGTTTTGTCCCACCAACGCGCACAATTTCCTATCTCCGCCATTA
>JAYMFX010064224.1:0-14063 GCA_036784945.1 Monocelis spectator
TCTAAGACTGGAATGTTTTTACCCTGATGTTCGTACCATTTGCTTTCATGATGAAATCCTAGCTTCTTGCAGAGGCCGCCCCAATGAACGATGTTAGCCATTCGGTCGTGTCTCTCTTTGTATGCCGTCTGTGCTAGTTTGCTATATAACTAAAATATGACCTGACCTAAATATTATTATTGTTAGATAAAGTGTTACCTGGCGATTCAAGAGAATATTGCTGCTGATATCTGAACTTGTCTTCCTTATTAACATTGAAGTTCATGATTAATTTTCCTAAATCGAGAATGTGGTCGGATTTCATTAATTTCGCACTCAATAATCCACGATGCTTGTTCAAGCTTCCCCACTCTATAGAGACCATTTTATTTGATTCTTTTTTGTAGATGACTTCATTCAAACTGTAGGTATATGCAAAATTAGGAGAATCATTTATTTATTTTAATAAGACTTTACTTTTGTATTACAGATTACTTGTAATAAGTATAAACAAAGTTTGAAATTTCTTACGGGATATTAAAGGCAGCGACCAGAGGTTTACCTTCTACCATAGTAAACCCATCAGATATCGCTTTGACTATCTGTCTATCCTTTGAAATTGACTCAAGGGTTACAAAATACGTGGTGTTAACGATTAAAGGAACGGGAATATTGATGTAGCCTGAATGCGTACCAGCTGAAAAATATATAAAAAAAGATTTTAAAATGAATTTATAAAAACCGCTAAATTTTTGTTTATTTTATATTTTGTAAGACTGAATTACATTGCGTGAAAAATATTCCTCTAGTTGAGAAGGGAATGACGTCATCATGTCCAGGTTTCCTACCTACAGAATAGCCAATTGTATCACTAGGCTCTGTCCAGCTCCGTATTCCTTCAAAGCTAGCTGTCACGTAGTTCTTATCAATCTGAATATCCTCATCTGCTTTGAAAGGGCCGTCAAAGACCATGGGACTTTTTGCCAAGTGTTGTGAATGCTCTAAAATTATGTATCCTTCTGATTTTACTGCCTCACTTGATACAATGCCTGCTTTGTTGACGACTTTCACGGAGACGTAGAACCGAGGCGAGTTTGTCGATATTTCCTCATCGAATTTCTCTAATTTTATCGATGGTAATGTTAAATTAGAAAGAACAAGTTTAAATCCAAATTTGATTTCTGTCCATTGCATAATGCTGTCAGATTCTGAAATAACCCAATTTTTTTATGTTTCAAGTTGATTACACAACGAAATTATTTATTAAACATATTGCAATTGATAAAGAAAATAAATTGAATCCCTAACCAATTGCATTTCCCACAGCCAGCCAATAACTCTCAATGGAGGACTCATGGTCGTGCGCCACCACAATCACTTCCAGGCGAGTTGGATCAGCTATCAGTAGTTTTATGTCATGCTTCTCTACATAATTTACGGACACAGATTCAATCTAAAATCATAATTAAAATCAAATACTTTGGTATTTCTCGCGCAATTACTTTACTTAACAAACTAGAAATATCGTAACTTTAAAGTTGGTTGCTATACTCTGTTATTTTGACTTACAACGGGTGGTGTTTTGTCAATCACGACTGCATTAGTAGTGGATATTGCTGAAATTCCCGCTTTATTCACAACCCTCACTCTTACAGAATAATAATGACTGGGGATTAAGGTCAGAGAAGTAACAGAGAAAGAATGCACTTTAGTGTCCAACATATTGGGACTCATAATTTCACGTCTCTCTAATTCTAAAAGATAACGGACATAGAGAAGTTCTATAATTAATTTCTATAGAAGAAAATGATGTTTTTGAATTATAATATTATACTTACCGCGCTCAAATTTGAGTCCTTCGATTTCTTCGTATATTAGATAGTAAATGCTATCAATTCCAGATTCATTGTCATAAGCTCTTAGAACAATTGTCAAGGTGGTTGTGTCATTCTAGAATATAAAGTTTTAGCCAGTAGATATTGTCAAATCAAACTAAACTTCCCACTATATATACCTACATTTAACTATTTTTCTAAAATTTAAGATGACTTGATCAAAATGATCCTGTGAGGTAAATTTTGTGAGCGAGCGGCTTTGTTTGAAATTTTTAATGAAATTTGATTTTAAAAGTATATAAGTCACTTCAAATCAGATGGGAGACATTAATCTATTGCATAATGTTAAAAGATACGTTCATAGCCTAGTGATTAGCAAACATTAAAAATAGTTAACTGTTTGAAGATTCCTTAATATGTCTCACTATACAATATTATAGTTTTGTTTTTAATTTCATCGATCCCTTTCAGCAAAAGTTGACCAGAGATGGTAAAATGGAATTTTTCATATATGCTTAGAAAAAACAACCTACGAATCTTATTCAAGATCACAAAAAAATAAATAAAATACATCATGATATTCTTCTAACCTGATATAATCGCTGCAAGTGTATTCCATCTCCTTGGTGAGCAAACATGATAATTGGTGGACTCAAATCAATGCTTATACCATCCGTGACCTTTATTGAAGATGCCCCTGCATTATTTTCGAAATCCACAGTGGCATAGATACGATCACCAGTGTGGAGAGCTAGACCTTCAATGCCATAATCACTCTTTTCTGGCAATACGAATAGATTGGATTTTATCTCCGATTCGTCTGAACTGGAAACTTTTTGTCTAAAATATTGTATAAGAAATATGTGAAAACATTGAGAAAAATCAAATGGACTCCCAGTTCTATATTTTTATTTCAAACATTGATCCATCTACATTTTTATACTTTACAATTTTGAAACAGACATTGAAAAGATCGAATTGTGTCTCGAAGGCATATTCTTATGGATGTCACGCATAATAAATCCGACAAAAACAAATCTAGCAGTATACAGAGACACAACCCACTGGCTCAGGTTAACAATACTGGTATCAACACAAGACTATCATCTGCACCAACACTATCTTATAAACGGTTGAATCTTCCAAAATTAGCGCTTTGAAATGCTAATTGGTATTGACTGTTCAGCATTTAATTGCAATAATAAAACATCAAATTTTTATTAACCGTTTTTACTATAAATTTCCACCTTACTTACCGTGTTATGGTTATTCTCTGTCCAGCTAGACCAGATTCAGGGTCACTTCCAGCAGTCCAACCAACTGAATAGAAGCTTGCAGAAGAGGAGTAATTTTGGTCACCTAATTTTCCAAATTTTCGGTCATAGACATTTCCAGGATTAGCAGGCGTAAGGTCACATAGCACTAAAATTTAAATAAGAGCTTAGCTGTATATTTATTCAACATTCTGAAATATCGGTAAGATAATTGAAAGAACGTCGATATTCCAGTATCGAATATCATATCGAATATAGGTAAAATTATAATTCGAATGTATTCCTAATTTTTAGTTAAGGTCTTCTCGATTCGGCATTATTCACGTCTATTTCAACTTTTCAATGCTATTCCACTTTTTTTCCCACAGTTTTTGCACTTTAGCCGAAATTCAACGAAATTTCCTTCACTTAGAATAACAGAGTAACAGAGTAAGCCAATAATATTATAAATACAGATTTGTGTTTGACAACAGATCTTTTGCTACAATTTTAATATGTTAATACGAAAAATTAACCAACCACACTCTGTTCTAATTCAAATAGAAAAGTATAGATACTTATGCTGAATATGTCGTAAAGAAGTAATTTCTATAAATAAGATTTGAAATTACATGCTTCAGATATTTCTGAGACGCTTAAACTCATATGTCCAGCGTTTCTTGCGGTCACTTGAGCATAGTATTTCATCAGATGGATTAGTCGAATATCCTTTGAGAATGCACAGATGTAGTGTTGATGCTCGGGTAGATTTGTAAATTTAGCAATGTCACTACAACCTTTGCACGTTCCAATAACAACATCATAAGAGAGAATACCGGACTCCGCATCATTGAAACCTTTCCACGAGAAGCATAACTAAAATGCACATATTAAATAGTATATAATATATATATAATATTTCATTCTCAAGAGCACGTAGCCGGGATTCGTACTCTCGACCCCATGGATTGGTGGTCAAGCGTTTGAACCATTCGACCAGCGCTCTCTACAAAATAATGACAAAAAAACACAAATAAAACTGGATACTGAATGAGACATAGAGATTATCATAGTATCACAGTATCACAGTATCACACTGCTAGAGTTACTCAAAGTCAAGATAATATCAGCACAAATGCCAGCTTAGCAGATAACGAATGAATTATTTTATAGCGGTGTATAGAGATTAATTACTTTGTCTTAAAATATATTAAGAAAGTCAGTGGCAAATTTCATAAATTCAATATATGTGAAATCATGTAATTATTGTGGCATTTTTGAAAAGTAGTTGAAAAATAACTTTACATCTTCCAATTTGTGGAACGCTGGTCTGTTAAGCGTGTGATTATTACCCAGTAACACAGTACCAGCAAGTGGAGGGGTTGAATCCACGAGGATTGGTCTCACAGAGGTGAACTCTCTTCCTTGCTTTAACTCATTGTATACAATTACATGCAGATAAAAACCGACACCTTGATTGACCAGAAGAGGCGCTGTCACTTGTCCATTGTAGCTTTGGGGCTCTAAGTAGACAACAGTTCATCATTAATAAAACTATGTTACCTGGCAATGAGGTAAAGATTCGCATTAAGGAAAAATAAAAGGATTCAACATTAATCTCGACTCACTGTTGTCGAACTCCAATACAGTTTCCAATGGAGCAATGCTTAAATCATGCCTAGATTCACCCGCGCCTATTCTTATCCTCTTTAAATTGGAGTTCATTTCGATAGTGGATATGAGAAAAGTGACTTCACTGTTTGTTGTATCGTATCGTATGTTTGTCACATAGAGTATTACAGGAGGCGACGAATCCAGAATCTGACCTTGATAGTGACATACAGTTGTGACAAGAGGAGGTCCATATTGAGGACGATTTAGGGCGGCAATGCTGACGTAATATGTGCCATCCATGAATATTGCATGGTGAGGCTTGCTGGCATATCCCTAAAATATAAAGAAAATATAGAGAAATAATTTGAAATACAATTTATGATGATAAAGACGGAGGTCTAAAAGCTCCTGCCACACTACATATGTAATTCTCAGAGAGAGATGAAGACTAGGCTAGCCAGTGCGTTACCTAGCATACTGAGATTAGCACTCTTTTTTCATTGCTGGTGGATAGGACGGGCGGTAAAGCCACCAATTATGAAACCAAACTCGTATTAAAATAACTTAACTGAATAACTGGCCAATCAGAAACTTCCTATGAGGTTAGAATACGAGTCATACTCGATTCAAGTTAATTTTTATTTATACCCATTATAGAGTGTTATTTTCTTTACTATTGCTAACTTAGATACAAAATTTAGATAATGAAAACATATTATACTTGGAAGTTCCAATCTTGGCGATAATCTGAGAATTCATGGGGATCAAACCAATCTGCAGCATCACAGGCGCAGACTTTCTTTCCAAAGCAAAGCTTATAACCCAAAATATCTGTCTCATTATCAAAAAATGGCTGAAAGTTTGCCTGGAGAAAGTGGTTATTATCTGTGAGCAGCATCTCTGAAATCAGAATTATAAATAATATTCAAGGTTGGGGTAAGGTCTGTGACACATTTTAGGATTTATGCCTAATTTCTCAAAATCTAACTTTTGAGTATGTTATGTAAGTGTGAGAGTATTTTAAAGTTCGGATTCGGACTCATCGTCGTTTTACAATTTTACTTTACTTTAAACATTCATAATCTTCAAAATGGTTAACAGTGTACTTAGTTGTGTTTCTTCCTTAATCACATAATCTCGACTCATAGTGTTTTATTCTTACCAGTGATTATAGCTTGTTGTTATAGTTTTAGCTGGAGTAAAGTTCTATTATTAATTATTACACATTTCTAAGAATCCCTTTATAGTGACACACAGTTGTGGCATACTTTTAGACTTTTTTATGTGACCCTCTGAAATATTTCTTATTTCAAAGTTTTTGAAATTTGAAGTGAATATTTGAAAGGATTTTATTGCTGTGATTAATGACATGAGAAGGTATGGATTTGATGGTTTTGTCAGAATTTACAATTTTTTGAAGTTATTATTGTCTTATAAAACATATTTTAAAGAATTTCAGAGACCTGAATCCCGAAATGAACCAGAGTGATATACTAATTACCTTTACCTATGATAGATTTTTAATATGCACTTTTTCATACCTTTTGTAGGCTCAGGACCATTTAATAGAACGTTGGATCCTGGAGCATCGATGATTATTCGATTAATGGCTTCTTTATTTGATCCAGATTCACAAAAATGTCTCCATTTGGATAAGATGACGTGCGTGCAGGGTTGCTTAACTGTCTTTTCAGAGGAAATGATGAGGCCAGATGGAGGTTCTGGTGGAGTCAAGTCAACTAAGACCGGCCTGGCAGGTATGAACAACAGAAAAGTTAGAAATTGTTTAAAAGGATGTTAAAGTCAAGAATGTACCTGTAAGAATAATAATGTCGGAGAAAATAAAGGAAAACTATAATTTACCGAGCAGTATTGAAACTGGTGTAGTTCAGACTATTCTTCGCGAATACCATCAGAAAATAGAGTTGATTGTGGAGAAAGTTCAAGTTATTATGGGCGATTTTGACTTCAAATTCGTTGACTAAATTATATAATACAACAAATTTGACGTCACATACTGCGTCTACAATCCATTCGTTGTTCTAATTAAACTCTTATTGACTTAGTGTTTCTTAAATTCTGAGAGCCAATCAAATATTAGCACGTTTGTTTTATTGCTTCAATAATAATCCAGATAAGGAGTATCGTATCTCAATCCTGAACTGATTAATATTTCTATGCAATCATAGAATATCCTTTCTGAGATTCGAACAGTCAATTTGTGGACTTATAAAATAAATCTTATTCAGTTGATTCAGGGATGATGAGGCCAGGCCAAAATAATAAAAACAATATTATGATTTTAACTTACATCGATTATGATCTAGACTTTTTTGCTTAAAATCATTCTTCTGAAACGGTTGAGAGAAATCTAAGAATAAGTGATTGCCAAAGCCCACACCTAAAAATCGAAAAATTTTCAATTCCATAAATGTTTGCACGAACAGACTCTAAAACAAATGTCTAGAGAGAGTGAATGACAATTTTAGAGTTTAAAGTTACTAAAATAAAAACTCTCAATTGCAAACACACAAACACAAATGAGATTTTTCATCAAGGATTTCTTAATGAGGAAAATTTCTTGAGGAAATCCTCACAATATTTTGAATTTTAACTTAAGAAAGACACAAGGCATTACGAACAGAAATCTTGAAATATAGTTGATATTATAAATCATTTTCTTGGTGTATTATACGAGTATATTATAGATTCAAAATTTTGATTTTTACAATATACCTAAACATTTTTAATTTTGATTCTTTTAATGTAGAATTACCAGTAGAAATTTCTAGAATATCCGAGTCATCTCGAACTGTGATTTTGCCAATCATGGTTGATGCGTCCGTCGTAGTTAGAAAAGGGACTTCTATTTCCATAACTGGTGGCGTTAAGTCATAAATTTCCAATGAACAAAAGGCATACGACTCTTTTCCTTCACTATTTTTTGCCGAAAGCATAACATGTATTGGACCACTTTGAGCTGGGAGCTGTCACAAAATATTGAAATATTTTATATGGTATATAATTTACTCATTTGTCTATAATCATCGAATTTATTTAAACATTTTACATAATAATAATGACTTACATTCTCAAACACAGTAGTTGGGCCATCAAATTTTTGTCTGTTAACGTAGTCAACCCCACTACGTGTACTACCTACCGACACGTACATCTGAACTTTACTGTAGCGATCCACAGGATCCGCACGCACTAAAATTGCAGGCTTATCGAAGTTACGGCCTTCTAATTGAGATACTGTGCATTTATTTTCATCACTAGACCGTTTGAAGCGGGATTTGTCTTTACTCTGAAATACGAAAGAAAACAAAAAGTTGTTCAACTAAATTTTAGGGTTGCAGTTTATATAATTTATCCGTTCTTATTTATTCAGGAGAGATATATTGAAACCACTCAAAGTTATCATCTATACAAATATTTGTAAAGTTAAATTATACTTTATTAATCATATGCAGTCTGGAGTCAAAACATTCAAATTTATAATTATAATGTGTTTATTTGTTAAAATTCATTTATGAACATTGTTAGGTTGAATCATTTCTTTACTGATTTGGTAATAATTCACTCTTATGTAAACGTTTTGAGGAGGAACCATAAGTTTAATGGACTTTATCAAGCAATATCTCAAAACGATAGCAAGCTTAAAGAACATTTGCACTGTCGAGTATATATATCAAAATAAAATTAGATTATGCGAAATGATGGTTAATTTTATAAAGCATAGGATATTTTGTTCATTATCTTAGAAATAACATCTAATTGTACATTTTAATTATTTATTTAATGATATGTGTTCATTGATTTAAGGGAGTTTGACACGTTTCATAAATGAAATTGACAAAGGCTATTATATAATATTATGAAAATGCTTTTTCTATGACAGTATTTAATGACGAGTTATTTAGTATTGCTCACATTTGTTGGTTGGGGAAGAAAGGAAGGTGGAGCTGGTGTGTGCTTGTTTCGTTTCTTCACAATCAAGCCTTTCTTATAGATAGGCCTCATACTCCAATGCCACAAGCGAATTTTAAATAGAAGTCTCCTAAAAATATTTAAATTGAATGATTTTGTACCATATAAACTTTATATGCATCAGAGTTTAATAGATTAGTACAAAATGTACATAATACAATTAAAATGAATAAGTATCTGACTTTCAATAATTTTACTTCAATTGATTTGAACAATATCAAATTTCAAAATCCTTTTTTAAAATGCATCTTTTTGAGAATGTAAATTAAAAAAATAAACATAGACTAAAACATCTCATTATACATATATAGAAAGTACAATCAGATTATCCAGAAATCGATAAATAATGACATTATATATTGGCAATATTCTTGGAATTTCAAATATCAAATTTTACCTATTCAAAGTATAGCATCGTTATTGCTTTTGTATTATCAACCGAAATACAATTTAGAAATAATTTTAATATATAACTTACCATCGAAATACTTTTTTAAATATTTTCCTCAAGAAACCTAAAAACCTTTTCTTCCGCATGAAAAAGAAGACCATCATCTCCACTTTAGCATTAAGCTCAAATGCCAACGGTACAATTTTCAAATCCACATTTATTCCAACTTCGAGAGGAAACTTAGAAAATCCCACTTCTGCAGTTATGGGTATATGAGTTTCAAGAAGTTTGCCTTTGAGAACAATAACAGCCCGGAATATGAGACAAGTTACCCCTCCATGTCCATAAAACTATAAAGTAGCATAGGAAAAAGTAGACACATTTATAGTTGATATAAAGCGACATATTTTATAAATAATATCATAACTAAAAGTCCAAATTGATCGTATTCGTTTACACTGAAACACAAATTGATCTTCATATCAGTTTTAGTTACGTGATACATAAAAAACATCGTCTCACCTCCATTCCAATATACGGTGATGCTCTACCAGTAGCTAACATTGATATCATACCCAATTCACCATAAAAATTTACTCCAAAATATCCTCTCAACCCACAACCTAAAAATGATAATAAAATAAAAAGATAAAAAACATATTAAAATATGTTCATTAAAATATAACATATTTGTTTCGTTTGATGAAAATGCATCTTATGTATGCTAAAAGTAGTTATTAATGATAGAAATCAACTTTTTTACTTACAATAGAATAAGTGATTTATTTAACATTTGTTTTACTATTTAATATCCAATTATAGATTGATACTAAAATCCGTTGAAACATCCAGTTAAAAATCCGTTTATAATTACCAGTTAAGATCTTTTGGTGATTAAAATTATTTTTTACATATAAAAACAATAGAAAATATCTATTCCGTTAAAGCTTACACTATATTTACAATACAATATTTTTAATTATCGATTTAAATGTTTCTACAAGTAGGAGAGATCGTGTATTGGTAATTGAACAAATTGTTTTCGAATCATCAAACAAAAAAATGAAACTAAATTTATTTAACTGGGAATCAGAAACTTGGTTTATGATTTTATTTGTATTTTAAGTAGCAGATATGTAGATGTATTACAATTTTATCATTTATATCTTATATAGGACAACAGCGAATTTTTCAACGGATTTTAGTATCAACCCAAAATAGTTCCCCAATTGTAGCAATAGTACACAATAGTACACAGTTGAATTATAATCAATTAATCTATTAAAGAATAATTAGACTCACCAAAATGTAGCAGGCAAGGTAGAGGTAAAAGAGGAATATAATAATTAAATTCATAAAATAACTGATATCTCTTCGGAACATTAAAACTTCCACGCAACTTTATATCGAACGAATTCATCAGAGAATCTCCATCTTTATTTGTGAGAAGAACCTCAATTGTTTCTTGAATCTAAATACGCAAAACTCTTAATGATATGATACACTGTTTTACAGGTATCAATGAATTAATCTAAGAATATTCTGGAATTTCCAATTAAGATCAATGTAGGATCTAGCAATAAAAACTTCGTTAGAATATGATACTTAAAATACGATACTATTACACAGATTTCACTAATCATTATCATAGAGTAGCAATACAAAGAGAGTTCACTCTCTAAAATACAATTTCCGCGCACAATTTCCCATCTCTGGCATTTAAAACCATCAATTACAAATTGACGTCACTCCTGAACGCCTGGTCTGAGTTTAGAACTTTAGAAAGTCTTTAGAAATATCTTTAGAAAGTGCTCTTTTGATATTTTCTTACAGGGAAAGAATTATTAAAATCAGACTAGACGTTCAGGAGTGACGTCAATAAGTGAACTCTCTTGGTATTATTACTCTATGCTTATTATTATCACAAGACTTGACAAGTTACGATTCTTAAAGGACAAGTTAATTGAATTGAATTTTAAATAATATAGGGAGAATGATAGAAAACTCACCACCGTAATAACAAGCTTCCTCAATTTTTTCACCAATTCAGAAGCCCGAATTGGATCCACGTTATTCCAGTCAAGCATTGCTTCCAATTCACCAATAGTAAGGTTTGCTAACTTCTTACCCAACAGTTGAATACCTGCTTGAGTAATGCCTTCACCTATCTTATAGAAACTGCCTCCGACTGAGTCTTTACCCAAATTAAAAAGATCTTCATTGTTTAAAGTCATGGCAACTTCTGCTTTCCACTGATTAGATGGACGAATTAATGCTGCAGTCTCACGAATAGTACCCAACCTCGCTGCAGTACTGGTTAATCTATCGACCTCTTCCACATCTTCATCTTTACCAAACTTCTATGTAAAAAATAAAAAATATTGTTCTTGTAAAGTATATTTTGCCTGAATTTTGTAAATTTGTTTAATATTTTGTTTGCTCTTGTTTGTTAATGAAAGAATTCTATACCTCGGTAAATACTTCTCGAAGTTTTTTGTTAACACTGATATAGTCAGAGTTAGATAGTTCTCCGTTTTCTATAAGATTTGTGACTTTTTTGATAAAATTTGGAATGACATTTTCTGCATCTTGAATATCATCCTCTGCAGTTTCATCCACAGACCGTTTTGTTCTTTGAACTGAAATTATTAAGTGACAATTGTGAAATAAAGTATTTTCTTATTGTAGTGGTAACTTAGATTGGTTAATTTGTTTTATAAAATTTGATTATATTCTGCTTAAATACAGTTCTATATAGTAATGAAAGTTTTATGATTGATTACCAGATTCATACGAACAATTCTGAATGACTTTTGTTCGATTAATTAATGTATGTATATTGCATTCCTTCATGAAACAATCTTGAAAACCAGTAGTTAGATAATACTCGTCAGCCTTAGATTCATCCACTTCCAGTTTATAGCTGAAATTAAAAGGCAGGAAATACATAATGAGAATAATATATTCATTTAAATATATTTATGATAGTTTTAACTTTTATATAAAATTATATGATGTAAAATAAGTCAGTAAAATCTTATTTGTTTATAATACTTACAATAAAGAATATTCATGAAACAATTCTTTAAAATAAGTTTTTTCAAGCTGCAAATCCATGGATTCAAAAACACAATGACCAAATGAGAAATTCAGGTTCGGATTACAGAGATTTATATTCATTCTCATAGGTAGAGAAGCGCGCCAGAATTTGAGATTGAGATCCATGCAACACTCCGTTGTAAAACAGTCACTATCCAATTTACAGGTTAAATAAGAAGGCAATGACATTAATTCAATGGGTTGTGGACATTCTAAAGAGTAAGAGAGAGTCATTTCAAAAAGCTGATAAACGAATTTTCATGATTGAAAATTCGAAAAATGAACAACCCAACGGATATTAGAAGGGAAATCAAAATAACAGTTAATAACAGGATGAATATAAATTTTGAGTCTACAAATCAAATGGAGAATCATAAGAAAAGAAATCGATTTAAAAAGTTGAATGCATTGAATAAATAGATTATCGAGATAAAGGATGAAGAGGTTTACGTTTAGAGACAGTTCCATTCAAAGAGGATTCAGAAAAATTAATAGAAATTGGACCACATTAGCAGTAAATTGAAAAATAACATTCCTACTATGACAAAGATCACAACCAAACGTATCCCATTTATAAAAACCAAGGGATAATCTCCCGTAAAATAAAAGCCAGTAGTAGAGAGAACTTCATATTTCATCTGAGATCTGAGAACACGAAAATTATAACCTTGAGAGTGCAAAACTTTAAATAAAAATGAAATTGCTTTATCAAAATTAAATTTTATGTGCATTTACGGGCGACCCTCAAATATTGTGCTTTGATAACTGAATGTTTTAAAACCAAAAGATGAAGAGAATTTTTATGAATTAAGTGACCAGTGCTCGTTTCTTTAAAATGAATGCTAAAATTTAAGGTATTAGAATGTTTCAAAATATTAATATCTAAAAATAACATACAAAATGTAACTATAATTAACAGAAATATTAATACAATTATGTGCATTCTGAAGTTAGTTACAAAAATTCTGAAAAGAAGAAAATTCATCAATAGTGGAAGCGACGCCAAAATAGTAGAAGCTTTAAAGTGGAAGATTTCATAACATTACGTTCTTAATAATGCATAAATATAACTCGGAGTGAATGTTTTGTCCATGGCCGTTTTATCCATATTTGAATAAAGAAATCATTACGTTTCAAGCTAATTTCCAATAATCATAGTTAGGAATACATGTATATAAACTCTCAATGTTAATAGAAAATAGGAAGCAATTGTCAGGTAAATGAATATCAAATAACAAGAATATTAAATGATCAGAATCACGTAGATAAACTGGGCCTTTCTTAATCTACACCATTTAACATAAAATTTAATTTTAGCATAAAAGTCTAGAAAACGAATCACAAAACCGACCATTAATCCATCCGTTGACGACCTGTTTGGAGTTCTGAGTTGCCTTAAAACTACATTGTTTAGCGGAGAGACATTTCCGAATTCCCAAAGCAGTCAATACTTTATCGACTGCTAATGTTCCAACAGTCTTTGCACTGTTCTTTGCAAGCCATTTAATAAACTTTGTCAACGAGCCTCCTAAACACAAATACAAAACTCGATTATTTCTGGAGTGTCTATACAATGCAACATTAATTGAATTTAATCAATGCAAAACTCTACCTGGTAACAAAGAGGAAAAGTCAGAGTTACAGAGAGGAGATTCTATAACCATGTCTTTCATTGGATAAACAAAGTCTGTACAGTCGATGTTATAACAGACGGAGTAACCGAGAGTAAGTCGAATCTTCTGGTCTTCTTGTGAGTAAGTATAGCCATATCTGTAACGATGGGATGTAAATAGTAAAAGGTATAGTAAGACAATACATAATATCAAATGTCTTTGATTTAATAAATGCTTTACCTAATCTTTAGAATATCTTGTAGTGTGATATCTTGCATGGAGCCGG
>JAYMFX010064335.1:0-14059 GCA_036784945.1 Monocelis spectator
GCTAGACATTATTATGAATTTTATATCATTAAAAAGCGCTCCTTTTATACTTTAATTTAGTAAAAGAATTATTAAAAGCCGATAGAAAAAAATAGTTTGACATTTCAATATAACTGATACTTTACTTACCGTTTTAGAAATGTCTCAGGAAAAGCAAAGTACAACTGACAAAGTGATGAACAAAATGTCCTCTCTGGTTCCTGCTTTTACCGATATATTTGACGAAGAGAGTTTTTATATTTTCTTTGGTGCCTTAACATTAGGGAGTTTTGTGATGGTGCTTCTATTAACAAAATTGAAAAATATAAAAATAACTGACGCTGGTGAAGCCGAATTGAAAAATAAAAAATCCAGATAAATTATTTCATCACCAGACAGAGGGTTAAAATTAATTGAAAAGCGAAAATTTGTATTTAAAAAAAAAAATTAACCCTTCCTATTCAAAATATGCTGCTTAGAGAAAGTCTCTACTTTATACTTTAACTGTGGATCGAATTCCAGATAGCTCAAATTTTACTGCCGAACCTCAATTATATTTGTTACTCATAATAAATAACCACTGAAATATTTAAATATAACACTATATAATTAGTAAAACAATTTTGCTGTGAAAAATTTAAGATCCTGACATAAAAGGAGCTAATAAATCTGAATTCGGTCTATTATGTTATATTCTTCATTTCTTGATCTCAATTTATTTGAATATATGCTGATCTCATTACAAATTTTGCAAATTTACTATGTCACTGATTACTTACGAGTTTACGAGTAGTGACTATATGTATACCTAATAATTCAATAAAATTTATTGTTCAAAATATTCAAAATTTTTCATTGCCGTTTTCTACTTTCTCACACAAAAACGTTTGTAAACAGTGATTTTTTAATAGAATTATAATGTTAGTATAAGGTGAATGGGATTGTCTATATTATGATAGATATATAGATATAGCTAATTATTGTTATGGAAAAGCAAAATCACTAAAATAAACTTTAATGTAGGTCAAAAAAACATGATCAATCAATATTTGTGTGTCTCAGAAGAGAGCACCTGTCTCCATTTCCCTTGGGAAAGTTACCTAAAAAAAAAAATCAAGACGCACTGACATGAAAAGATAAAAATAGCATGGAAATGAGAACTCAGCATTTAACTTAGAAAAAATGAAGAAACTAATAATTCCCCAAGCGCCTCTACCGGAACAAGCTGAAAGCGCAAACTCAAATCGCTAACGCACCTATTGACTCCACGTTTTTACCCAAATGATTATTATACCTTTGGTACAATCTGCCCGAGCTTTAATCTCTTTACCATATTACGCAGTCCTCTAAATTTAAACTATGAAATCCATAAACATATAAATTACTACAGGTAGTAATTTAGTAATAAAAAATACATAAATAAATGGCAGGTTGACCTTTATTTATGTATATAGCAGGTAAGAATGAGGTATGAAAGAACAATATTTTTTGAATATTTAGAATTCATAGCATTTTTGTGAGACACGAGAAGATATCATTATTTGTTTTAGAAAGACAAATAATACTTATTGTTAAAACACACCAACTTCCTTTAGAGCTTCCTTCACGATAATAAACTTAAATTTTTTCGTAAGTAAAAAAATCATTATGTCTAAAAATATGCATGATGTCTACAATATTAGGGATTTTTTCAGTGATTAGCATATTATATAAGTAAATTTAACTATTTACTATTTTTTAGACATTTAATACAATCAATTGGCGAGTATTATAGTCTGTTATTTGCAAAAAATCAATGCGCATTTATTTACTTCAAATATTTATATTATTTTGTGGCTCTAATGACCCTTAGATTTCTCAATTTAATGAATTTAATCGTATATTAGTACTCAATAAGAATTTAGTCAATTGAGATAAGTACAAATGTTTTTTTAGCAATGAAAATCTGACTAGTTTGACAATGCTTTAGCTGCTGATTATCTAATCAATTAAATTAATCAGATTTAAGGATAAAAGATTTAATATTAGCTAAACTAACATGGAAATCAAGTGATTAAGAATCATCAGAACATATTTAGTTGTATATTTTCATAAACATGTCAAGTTATGCAAACATCCAATGATATTATCCAGTAACATTGCAAAAAAAGTTATTAATTAGTAAATGACTAGTTATTATAGGGTATCAAAGTGACAAGTTATCCTATGATTTATATAATTATCTATCCAGCTAGTTTTCAATTTGGCTAGATATGCTGCAATTTTATCAATTATCTAGTTGGCTAGATATGAGCAACAAATTATAACTTTATATCTAGACACTAATTATTAGTCAGTACTAAAGTGACAAGCTATGCTGATTTCATTTTTTGATAAAAAAGTTTAGTTACTCACCATACTTTATCAATGAATTGAACTTCCTTTATGCTACACTATTAATATAAATCCTTATGTTTATGCTCCCAAACTCAAGCTCATCCAAATTTGTATGATAAATTAAATCATCTGTTGCAATAGACTTTGTTCTTTGTATTTTATTGTAAATGTGTACATGTAAATCATATACATTTACTTAAAAACACAATACAATGTATGTTTTCAAGTCAGTTCACAAACTCCCATAATTTCCATTGAATATTCTCCACACACTCGTAATGTTATAATCAATAACTCAAAATGTTACGTAATCAATTTATATCTAGTCTGTAATACCCTCAAATTTTAATACCTTGTTCTCTATGTACCATTATTTCATATCACTTGATAAGGGAGTGTCCTCCAAAAATTTGTGATTAATAAAATTTATTTTAGCAGCTTGTGCTCTATCTTTTTCCCAAATTAAGTTGTATCACAATTTCACAAGGCTTCATTCTAAATATTTTTATTTATTTACTCTTAGTCAATCGTTTTATGCTTAATCTCATATATTAGTTTGTCATTAAAATTAAACCCTATTTTTGTAAAATATGCCAACAAATAATTTCTGTGGAATAAGTCAAGATATATGTGCAAGTGATTATCAAAAACATATGAGTACTAATGTGCATTTTTAATTCTGTAAATCTGGCATGCTTCATTCTGGGATTTTAATCAAAGTTAATATTGTTGACAATAATATTTAAATGATAATAGTTAGAATTGCAGTATTTCAGCCAGTTATGGCTATTAATCAAGTGTAGTGAATGGAAATAAGTTTTGGGTCCAAAACATTTTAAAAAGTGGGTGCATTTGTGTATTTTTAGAAATATTTGATATTAAGTGTAGGTATTGAAATTTTCCTAATAATGAATTCATTGGGGCAAATGTTTTGGGTGTTAGAAATTCAAGAAAGTGAAAATGTTGCTGTGCAGACTATTACACTAAATCAATAGTTCACCTAAATTCAGTGGAACCAACTAAGAAATGCATGTTTACTATTATTTAGTTATCTATTTAATATACTTTTGTTAGTGATACACCAGTAATAGGCATATTTACCATTCAATACCATTTTAGATTTGTATGTACATAGAATTTGTGTATAGGTCATGAGCAAGAAAACAGTAAATCATAATAGCAATCAGAAAGGAGTAAGTACATCCCAAACAAATAACTGTCAGAAGCCTGCAGATCCTCTAAGAGGTACAACCACTTATGGAAAAAAAGAAGATAGTGAAGTTGGGGAAAAAGTGCTACAAGTGAGTATCAAAATTCAATGGTTATTTTGAATTTTCAGCAAATATTATTTTATATTTAATCAACTGATATCTATTCAAATTTTAATAGGTAATGGAAGTTACTGGGGCAAATGAAGAAGTGGCATTGATGACTCTTCATGACTGTGAATATGATTTAGCAAAGACAATTGATTTCATTCTGGAAAGTCATGACAACAACAAGACAATGGAAATATCTGTTGTTGGTCAGGTAAACAATAAGCCCGAGAGAACTGAGAATAACCATGAGCAACAGCCATGGTCTGTGTCAACTGTCAAGCGAAATGTAAAAAAGTCTATTATTCAAACAGAACAAATTTCAGAATCTAATGACAAAGACTTCAGTAATTCACGAGAAAGTCGTCGACGAAATAAACCACCAAGAACATCTACTCGCATTGCAGCAGGTGATGAAAATGGTTTGCCAGCTGTAAGTGAAGCATTTATCAACATTCATTATCTATCGTTTAGTTATTAATTTATAAAATGAGTATACCCTATTATAATATTTTAGTCAAAAGATATTTCCCTGAAGGATGAATCAAGCAAATGGCAGAATAGACCTGCTTGGAAGAGCGGCCGCGTGTATACAAATAAGAAGAAAAGTCATGAAGAAGAACTAATAAATGTAGATAATGTGGCCATATCTCCAGCTGAAAAAGAGTCCTTACCCAAAGCCTGTAAGTTTTCCTGATTTATATCAGAGTTGCTTACGATTGCATTTTCTTTTATAAAATATTTCTATCTGTTTCTTTGCTGGTGTAAAGATAGGACTCATCCATCTCTATTTAAGCCATGTCTTTTTTTACAGTTTCGTACTATTAATTTTTAAATGATGATTTACAACATTTAGTTATACTATAAACTTTACAATCCAATATTCCAGTTAACCTGCATATGACTGTTTTTCTCTATAGCTACAGATGGTTTAAGTGACAGTGATGAATGGGCTGGTGAATCCCTTGTTGTCACCAATAAAACTGTGGTGCCTGAAGAATTACCTTCCAACACGCTTGATAAACCTGTCAACAATGATAATTGGGGTTCTGAAGAGTGGCAGACAGAACCAGATCACAAACCAGTCAAAAAGTAACTTAGAACTTTATGAATGTTGAATCAATGCATTTTTGACAATGAGTAAAATTTATCTACAGACTGCACAATTACGCTTTATATTGTTTAAGTTTTGAGATTAATAGAACAATATGTTTTCTAATCTTAAATAGATTTATCACAATATATGATTTCTAAATCTATATTGCTGTCTTTTAGACGAGTGGAATCGGGCCCCGTAGATAAGAAACCTATTTTGCAAACGCCTGCGATTTTTATTACTCGGGATTGTTCTCAGACTAGACCTGTTTCTTGCAGAGCTGCCATACCAACTAATCCGATTTATTTCGCACCAGCAACCAAATGTACATCCGATATCATTTCTTGTGTTGAGCGATATCACTTTGGAAACTCGGAAATTATTGATCAGATGTTACTACCAAAGAAAGTCGAAGAAGAGTCTGAAAGTTTGGTGATGGAAGTTGCAGAACAGCCTGAAAAAGAACAGGTATTAACTCAAATCATCCAAACAGCAGATAATTCTGAAATGGCTCAAAATGACCCTTCTATGCAGACAAAGAAAGTTGAAATTAATAATGGAGAAGATGCACTTTACAATGATTATAATGGCAAGACTATAAACCACGACAATACACCAAGTCAAAGTATCACTCCAGATAAATCAGCAATTGTTCCTGATCATTATTCTAATAATAATGAGCCCGATTCATTTTCGAATCAAGACTTAGCCAAGACCAAGAGTCTACCAATTGCATCGGAGATGCTCAATCAAAGTTCTGGTAGTGGTCGTGGTCAGCTGAATTCTTTCAAGCACGAGAGCAATACATCCTCAAGTTCTGAAAATCAATTGAATTCCGCTGCCACTGCTAATATCTTATCTCACCCGCCTTATTATCCAGCTGCCGCCCAGCCTCATTTTCCTATTCTGAATAATACCACACATTTCTCACCGAATAATTTCGACATGGATCAAGCAGTCTCGCATATTTCTCAAATGAATCATCAGAACTTCATGTTTGACATCGATGCTCAGCAGAATCATTTAAATCATGATGGGACTAATGCGGGGACGACTAACCGTAAAATGGACATCCCCACCACTGCCGCGCCTGGTCTTTATCCACCCAATCCTGCAATGTATCCGGCAATAAATTATTTGGCAGTCCTCGCTGCAGCTAATCCACAGTCCTTTTACAATCATTTTCTGGTAAGCAATGTATGTAGTAACTAAACATGGTTGTTCCTATTGACATCGTTATGTATAGATAGTACAGTGTATAATTTGTACATGAGGTAGAATGTTAGAAATAATATCATTTCTGTTCTTAATTTAGAACCCAATGGTGTCACAAGTTGCAAACAATTCAAACCAGAGTAACACTCCCATTGTTACTTCAGTAAATCAATATGCAAATATGAAACCAATGAATACCTATCAAGGATATAACCAAGCGTACACTCACTCGCAAAACTATGATGACTCGGATCTATCTACTAAATTTAATCAAAATAAACCAGGTACTTTATACTAATCAGTATCTGTTTTCTATCGATTTAAATAGTAGGTAGCTATGTTGTATTTTTCACAAAGGTATTTAAATCATGTTGATAAGATTTTATAGGAATCGTGTTACTCGTATCGTACATTTTTATTGTTAAAGGAAAGTTGTCGCTAAATGTTATATTCTTATTTACATTAAGTGTATGGTCAATCGAAGAACGGCGGCAACTACAATTCAGCCAATGATAATAAATCTATGTCGCAAGGCAATGCAGGTATTAATTCCAGTGGTCACCATCCAGCTGTGACTGCGTATCCACCACAGACACATCACCCGGCTCATTATCCCGGCAATATTTATGGTAATAGTTGGGCTGCACATCCTCCAATCATACCCCCACCACCTAGCTTGGCGCCCATGAACTCGGCTCATCCTTCACAAGTAAGTCAAATTAAGTTCCGAGTTAAAATATTTTGATTAATAGAGCTAGAGGAGGTCAATGATATGAAGATCAACAATATCATAGATAGAGGATTGATTAATGGGTTAAATATTGGATTCTTTTTTGTGTGAATATCTCATTTATTTTGATGTCTTAATCCACTACAGTCTAACATTATACGGAGAATTAATTTATTTATTTTATTGTTATTTTAGCCAATGGGAATGCACCTTGTGGGACATCCTCAATAAATAACTTTTACTCCCTTTGAACCAATAATCAGAATCTTATTTTAATCCGACTCAGAGTTCTGTGCGCTTCTTTACCTTCATTCATTTTTATGAAATTACTTGTTGATGCTCCACTCTGCACACTAATTAAACGAAGGCTGTATTGTTAATTTAGCTGTTGAGTGTCTATACATTGTGTTCATGATCTATACATTCATTCTTTGTCAAATAATTATTTTAACGTCTAATACATCCCAAATTTGTAGTTTCCTTATGTTACGGTCGCTTCTTATTTATTCTTAAAGAGTTCATGTGCTCTAAAAAGAAATTATTATAAAATATAGCTTAGCTATGTCTACTTTTTCAATTTTATTACGGTGGATGTGATTTTATACATTATAATATTCTTTCAGATTTATGGCTGAGCTAAATTTCTAATGCATACTGATAAACTAACACGAATGTCGATGTCGATATTTAACGGAAATGGATGGATTATATAAAAAAAATTTTTAATTTAATATATTTTCAACAATAATTCTCCAAGAATATTAGCACGTGAACTCTGTTATTCAGACAGCCACATTCGCAGGGACTTTATATACTATTTATATAATCTTAAGATTGCCTACGCATTGACTTTGTTTTACCATATAACTGGCATAGCTAATTGAGAATATAGCTCAATTTTGGTAATTTTTTTCTAAATGTCTCAGTTGGTCTTTCTTTAATAATTATAATTTTAATCGTGGATTCTCTAGTTATAGTATTATTATCTACCTATATCAGCAATATTTTTATACTAATGAAAATCAAGGACTACATTTTTGTGCTATTGATGCTTTGCTAAATAATTACCTATCACACTAACTGTATTTAACTTTGTTGAGAATTCGTGTGATCATTTTCTATTGAAAATAAACTAAATTGCCGTTTGCATATGCGATGTCGATAATGTTTGAAACTGTCTTTTGAACTATGTTACCTAATGTTGTTTTTATGAATCTGATATTTAAGCAATTTGTTGGTTCTCATTCTTGAGAAATTAATAAATCGGTGTAAATAGGTCGAATCTTCAGGGCCAAAGGAAAAAATACTCACATAGTATAAAAAAATTAACAAAGCGTACCTTTAAAAAGTGCGTGATTGATTCTGATTACAGTGTGAATCAGAATCAATCACGCACTTTCGTTCGAAAAGTACCATAAGTAAAAGATATTAAATTTAAATGATAGTCCAAATCATGAACATTATAGGTATATGAAAATATCGCTCTGTGTATTTTATAAGTTGAACGCAAATAGGTTAAATTTCCACGGAATTGTAGGGTCACTATGAGGCCCAATTCGCTCACGAAAAAATTCAGGGCGTATGGATATTTTGAGCAAATTTAACGATGTTTGTTTACGTTTTTAAGTGATCTGATCTGAAGCCTAAATAGTTTAAAATTTCCGCCTTAAAAAAATGTTGATCGTTCAAGATATTTCTGAAATATTCGTTTGCTAATTGCGGTCAATAAAAGCGCAAAATTCAATGCAACTAATGACGATCTGATTATAAAATTGAATTTATAGCGCTTTTATTAAACAATTGGCAAACGAATATTTCAGAAATATCTTAAACTATCAACATTTTCCAAGGCGGAAATTTTAAAATATTTAGGCTCGTCCAATCAGATTACTTAAAAACGTAAACAAGCATCGTAAAATTTTGTTCAAAAAATTCATTCACCCTAAAAAAATTTAAGTTTTTCTTGAGCGAATATTAGGGCAAGCCAAAGATACTAAATTGGATACTATAAGCGCCCCTAATCTAATATCTTTAGCCTACGCTGAATAAATAAAATGTCGATGGCTTTCGATAAAGTTTTAAATAAGTTTAATCTCCTACCCATAGAAATACGAAGAGAATACACAAAAAGAAAAAACAGCGTTACATAGTATATCTATCATTTAAAGGGTCTCTTGCACAAACGCGAGGTAAGTTACCCCCGGGTTAACTCTATAGAGTTAAGCTACCCGTCGGCTTACTTTACTTGACTTGCACAAACGCATATTAGCTAACCCGCGTATTAAAAGAATAGTAGACATTCACGTGCCTGGATAAAGTACAATTTAAGTTGACCTCGAATTTAATTGGCTTAAAATATTTGTTGTTAGAAAAAAGTGACGAATACGAATTGCCTTCTATTTCTCTATGCGCCTATACTATTCTGATATAATTTTGATTTAATTACTTTATAATTTTGAAGGATCGTTTAAAAAAGGATAAATAATTTCGTGTAATTGAACTACGCTTTCTTTTTGAAAGCGATACCTTTGGAAAAAAAGTTCATCTGTAATGTTAAAACAGTCGTCTTCATATTCCCGCCTATCGAATACCTGCATGTTCCCATTTCTGTTATCAACAAAATTTGCTAAATTAGCTATTTCAACATTATTGATAATATCCATATTAACACTGCACTCTTAACTTTGGTAATTAATAAATTTATTTATACTAAAAATGTGATTTTATATATCTCTGTTCATTTCTATTGGTTGAAAGGGTTAATCTTTGACTTATTGGATTGGATAAGTGTATTTAAACGCTTATAGTTGTTTCAGAATACGGAACAGTTATAGAAGGATTACGGGTCATATTCTGTAATCCTCCTCGAGTGAGGAATACAGAATACGGAATTTTCGATTCAAATTTCCCGCCCTCCTTGAGGCTTCCTTGAACTCGTAGTATGAATTTATAGAGTGAATGATTTATGTTGAGAGCACGTCTAAATGAGCCATATGATAGATTAATACGTATATATATGACTGACGTAAGGCAATATATTACAATTACAATCAAAGGAGCATGCAATTAATAGTTGTGTGCACAACTTTGTACATTGCCATTCCCTTCTCATGATGCATCAATGTTCCAGTTTACCACTCTATACATAAGATCTCTATGCTGACTACAGATAAAGTACCTATGTAAGCTTCGTTCCCTTACCTCATTGGCTGGGGACGCTGTGATTTGCAAGTTTTACTCAACTCCAACATAAAATAATTAAAATATTTCTTTTAACTAATCATCGTAATATTTTAATTATTAGACGCTACTTTGAATAAAAATCATTGTTTCGACCTCAAACTATAAACAAATTATTTTTGCAATTTAGAAAAGTAAGCATTTTATTTATATTAACCCTATTATGTATGATTAAAGAATTCAATCCTGAAATTAATAAAAAACATAGGTGTTTCAAGCAATTATATTCTGGCTATATATTGTTTACCTCATCTTTTGAAGAACTAAACAATGGGACTAAATTATAAGTGCTTAAGATTATTTATTCAATTAAATAAACATGCAATGACTGGATGTTCCAGGAAAGCATTGATTGGTACATTAATCCACTATGGAAATGTCTCTATATTTATTATATTTAATGATTCTATTATTGCAGCTGACTGATTGTTTGTATTTATTCAGTGAACTGTACCGCAGTGTGAATTTCACTCACCCTGATTTGCACTCCATTATATAATATATGTCATGTTATATTGAACTAGAATAAAAAATATATATCTTACTGACTGTAGATCCACATTTTGCTTATTTTAAAATACAATGTTTTAAAGATGTTCTGTAATTTTTTCAGTAATCACATATTGATTTAGACAATGCATTAGGATTTAAATCCACCAATTCATCTACTTTTGACAATGCTGATGGTGAGTTTCATTGAATCCGGCATGTTTCAAATAATTTTAACTTAATAATAATAATAGACTATATAGTGACAGGATTGAGTGTTAAAAGATATTAGAGATAATTCTATATAATAAAAAATCATAACAGGTAAATTAAAAACTAAATAAAAATGTTTAAAAGAAAAGTACAATGTTGCATTCTATAAGGGAAATTAAATTAAATAAAGTTATTTAAAAGTAAGGAAACAGAAGTTGCAAGAAACACATAAACACATAATCAATTATTCATGAAATAATGAATGGCTTTATTAAAATCACAAGCATATTGGTGATAGTTAGAAATTGAAGAATGATGTACAGAATTACATAAGTTCATTGTGTCAGTTAGAAATTGTTCAAAAGGGGAACCGTTATGGAGGTTGCCTATTATGCTTCCTTGCTGGACACCACTCATGACTTTTATTTATTAGGAGAGGGTGATTCCATTTTTGACCCATTGTAGTTGATGGAAGAAGTCAAGCATCCTAATGATCAGCTGTTTCATTGGGTCGTCCAGATTCGCATGTGTGTTGAGAACTGTATTGAAGGTGACTTTATCAAAGGCTTTGGAGAAGTCAATTAAGCTGCTCCAAATATTCATACCACATTGAATAAAGGTGGTCAAGGTGATTTATTGCGATTAATGCTGTTCACATCATTGTAATGAAAATGTCAGGTAAAAATAAAGAAAATGAAGACTATGTTGTTATAGCACTGTATTTTAAGACTTGAAAGTCAGTCAATTGAAGCCTTTTCTCTTGCTCTTATGTTGATACTCTTCTTCCCTTGACATAGGGAATATATTATGATGGCTATATTCTGACTTGAACATAAATTACTTATCATGGTACAAAAGCGAATTGATCTTTTTTCTTATTGGGGAATATTAGTAGGCACACAAATGTTTTGAGTATGAGTCATTTTAGGGTCTTGGAGATAGTTTTTCGGGATTAGCTTGATAACCTCAAATTTGAAGCAGGTATGATTCCCGGATTCGACGCTATCATTGAAGATGGATGGGATGATTGACTCTCAGCGTTTTCTCTGAATAGCCATGTTGGGAGATCATTGAGCCCAGGGCTTTTGTTTTTCATTCACGAGAGTTCTTTGAGAATTTCTTCTTCAGTGAAAGACATTGGGTAACGCATCATGGTCGAAATTGAGGCTGGCGGTTTCAGTGTTGAGGTTTGATATAAACATTTGGTTGAGCGAGTTAGCGTCGAACGAGTTGGCCGTCATTTGTTTTCCAATTTGGCAGATTTATTTGAAGGCTGCCCTATCGCTGATAGGACAACAGACGAGTGATCGGAGTTTGATACAGGCGGGAGCCTCGTAGTCGACTTTTATTGATTTGAAGCGTTGGTCAAGATGAGGTCCAAGGAGTTTCTGTTCCTGGTGGGGAAATGTACAAGATTTCTGAGGTTGAAGGCTGTTTCGAAGTCTTGTAAATTACTCATTGAGGTCATTGAAGTTTCTGCAGACTGCAATAATATGATCGTATTTCATGTTCTCCTCTGCCTTGTAAATCGATTCTGTTACAAGAAGGGATTGTAAAACATATTATTTACCGGGTGGCTGATGGATAGACTTTGAATTGTATGTGAACGTAGCAAATGCTGCCTTCTGGGGATTCTCGTTCCTCAATTCCTTTTGATCAGTTGGTAGTTGTCGATATTAAGATATTCATCGCTGATTTCAGTTCACATTCAGGTTTCAGTGAAGATGAATAGGTTTGTGATTAGAGTACAGTATGTCTGATTTCATCGATTTTATTTATTATGCTGCTATGATACAGACGGTGTTCCTTAGGTAGATGAGGCTGTTGTTGTCGTTTGATATAGGGAGATTTCTCAACTGGCGAATGGCGAGAGTGTTGAAAATTCCTAGCCACCAGCATTGTCTGCGAATTAGCCGCGTTAGAGATATTGATTGATGAGACAATGTGACTAAATGTGCTTCGTAACACATGAGACACAGAAGGATGGACAAAAATGATAGTGGCGGATACCGAGAAAGGTGTTAACATCCAGTTGTAGCTTGAAAAGATCTGATCCTAATGATGTCAAAATCAAACCGGAAACTGTAAAAGAAGTGATAATTGATCAAATAATAAGGTTTAAGCATCTAAATGAGCGATTAGACGACCATTCTCTGGCTAGAGATATTGCAAAACGCAGCTTGACAATGAATTTGACGTATGAATTCATAGATTTTCTCTCAATGAGAGGATCAACTATGAAGTAGTCCCTTATTTCGTAGAATATTAATAAAAAAGTTCAAGCAAATCAATCATCCGCTACAGAATCCCAAATTGGAAGTAACAAACCAGTGTACTGCAGAAATCTAAAGCAACACAAAAAATAAAACTTCTACTGCTTGAAAATAGGACAATGAGGATGTATCCAATACAAAACATTGAACATTGCCATATAGAATTATGGCAAACTCACATTGCCCTCAAAAACAGTTTCAGTTAGTCATACGTAGAGAGTATAGAGAGATGCACTTTTAAAGAAGAAAAAGAGAACCCTAAAATCGAAAAATGATTTAGGTACTTAAAGAACAATATTATTTGGTACACCATGAACCATAAGTATAATTTGATGATAATGATTTTCATGCTTTATAATAGCTTATCATTGCAAATTATTTTTTAGAAAGTGCATTTTCAAAATGTTAAGTGTGACACGCAATTTAGTCAGATCAGTTCAAAGAAATTTGACTACTTTAGCTGGTTGGCAAGATGGAATTCGAATGCAAGGAGATAAATCCAAAGCTATTTATGAGAGAGAATATAAATACGGGGCCCATAATTACAGTCCTCTGCCTGTAGCTATAACAAAGGCTGAAGGTTTGTATGGAGTGCTCATTCTACAAAATAGAAATTGTATTGAATAATAAATTCAAGCAATATTTTCTATATTAGAAAATGGATTAACTTTATGTATGGATTGAATTACACATCGATCAAGGATTAAGTGCCTTCTGCATTTTTATTTCAGGTATTTACGTTTGGGATGTGGAGGGTAATAAATATTTCGATTTTCTCAGTGCGTATAGTGCAGTGAATCAAGGTCATGGACATCCAAAAATTTTGAAAGCTTTGAATGACCAAGCTCCTCTTTTGACATTAACTTCTCGAGCATTTTACAATTCTGTATTGGGCGAATACGAGGAATACATAACCAAATTATTTGGTTATGATAAAGTGTTGCCTATGAATACAGGCAGGTTATTTATAAAATGAATGAATTATTTGATTATTATGAGCATAAGAGTACATTCTTGCTAGTTTGCTAGTAGATATTTGTATATCGATTTATGCCTCCTACCAAGCGGCAGAAAATCCTATCTCCACCATTATAAATTGGTGAACTTCAAGATGTCATAGTGATGACGAAAC
>JAYMFX010064446.1:0-12291 GCA_036784945.1 Monocelis spectator
GGAAGCAGTTGTCGTTGTCACTGGACGAATAAATGGAGTTGTCGTCTCATATGGAGTAGTTGTCGTTGTCACTGGACGAATAAATGGAGTTGTCGTCTCATAGGAAGTAGTTGTTGTGGTTGGATATGGAATAAATGGAGTTGTCGTTTCATAGGAAGCAGTTGTCGTTGTCACTGGACGAATAAATGGAGTTGTCGTCTCATATGGAGTAGTTGTCGTTGTCACTGGACCAATGTATGGAGTTGTCGTCTCATAGGAAGCAGCTGTCGTTGTCACTGGACCAATGTATGGAGTTGTCGTCTCATATGGAGTAGTTGTCGTTGTAACCGGACGAATAAATGGAGTTGTCGTCTCATAGGAAGTAGTTGTTGTAGTTTCCTTTTCATATTCAGTGGTAGTTTCAAGTTTTGTTGTTGTTGTCTCATATGGTTTTCCAAATTCTGAAGTAGTGAGTACTATTTTGGGCGATGTTGTTTCTTTCATGGTGGTTGTGAAATATGGCAAAAATGTAGTAGTTGGGACTCCACTAGTAGAAACTCTAGATTCAGGCATTGTAGTAGTTTGTCTAAACAATTGTGTGGTTGTTGGTTCTATTGGACCCGAGCTTTTACTTATGAACGGATATGTTGTGGTTTGAATCAGGCGAGGTGTAGTTGTTGTTCCTTGAACTCCTGGTGTCTGTGTAGTAATAGGAACGACTTCACTCGTAGAAAAAATGCTTTTGGATTCAAAACAGCCCAAAATGATCATTTCTAGAGTAAACAGTTCTGGTTTTGGAAGAGCTTTCGGAATAAGTACGATTTTCTTTAATGGATAGCCGACATCAATGGTTCCTCCACTAGTCTTAATTGTAACGATCAAGTCATCTGCTTTTGTTAGTATTAACTGGGCGTCCGTCAAATTGAATCCAACAGTAATCTAAAAATAGGAATATTTTGAAGAAGCGTTGGTCACTTGATAGGTTTTGTTTTAGATTTACATACATTAAGCAGTTATATGGTGTATTCAATTCTGTTTGATTTGTTTGAAAATAATTCAAAATTCAAAGGAAAAAGTTCAAATTATACTCACTATATGAATATAGGGGGCTTGACGACTATTAGAGCGAGTGAGGTCTATCATAATCTCAGCCTGATCGTTCGGTACCTCCAGATATCCCTCTACTGAAGGTCTGAGCTTTTCAACATTATCAATTCGAATTCTTGCGCCACCAGATCGATTAGCGTACGTTGCAAAGACATCCTCATCAGAAATGAACTCTTTCAATCGCATACCATCTCGAAGATCGCACGGTGGGGTTGCTTAAAAGTTAAAATAAATAAAAAATCAATGCCACTCTACTCGTTTTTAAAAAATGACTCATCCAGGATTGCATGGATGGAACTTCGATCCGTTCATTCCCGGATTCCGTAAATGAGCACGTCCCTTAAAAAGGCATTCTGCAATAATGTCTCACTTTTTGGTTCTGTGACCATTGTTGTGGTAAAGTATACCGGTCTGCCTGTTGTACTGATGTAGCGTGGTGTAGTAACTCCCGTGATATGAGTAGTTGTTTCCGCTAAAATTAAAAAACAACCCCTAACACTCTTATCATTATTATTGATTATTATTCAAACAGTAAATCAACTATCAGTTTACGTACCTTTAACTGTTGAATATGGACAACCTGGAGTGTCTTTGGTGCAGACTAATATTTTCCCCTTGATTTCTTTTCTTTTCTCTTCTGGCTGACATTTGATATCGAAGCAATTCCTTAATGAAGTCTTACAACTATCTGGCATTATCTTTCCATAACAGTCCAGTTGGCAACTTCTTCTGTAGCAGACAGTGGAAGTGGTTGGTAGTGGTGGTTGCGTGGATTTGATACTGATACGAGTTGTTCTATTTAATGGATAAGACTCCGTGGTAGTTATCACTGGTGGCATAGCTGAAATAATATTCATGGCAATCCATTAATAAGAAGAATAAAATGGATGACCTATAATTTTTATGAACTGAATGGACTCTCTAAACTGCGACAGAGTCTTTGTTGGTGTGACGATTAGCAATACACGGGTAAACAAAAGATCTGGCCATCAATCCCATTTGTTGCCCTCGGAATTATGATTGCTTGACTATCCGTTTATTCTCTTTATTTATCTTCTCCGCAAATTTCCACTTGAATTCTAATTTTCGCCGAGGCATTTACCAGGGATATGAAGTTTTAAATTTTACTATATATATGTTTATTTTATTACTTGTAGAAGTCCACATGGGAAAGTAAGGTGAGCTTGTTGGTACAGGAGCTGTACTGGTGACAGTGAAAATGCTCTCTGTAGTCGTGATTGGTGGTAGTGGCACAGTAGTGGTGCTGGGAGATGGAGGACAGTCGCATTCAGGGCAGCATTTACCAGGTACAGTCAATTTGACACAGTTGGATTCGCAAAAGATTTTGGGACAATTTTCACTTTCATCTTGAGTTTCTATTTTGTTGTTAGTGCAAATAAATGACATGCAAGATTCATCTTCTTCTTTCCAAGATTCTCCAGTCTAACCATTAAATAAAATAATGAAGGAAATTCATAATTTTCCGATTAACTTTCATACTAACAATAAATGGTCGTAATTTATCTTTTTAAGCATAATTTGACATAACATGTTATCTTTCTCACCTTGTAGGTACTGTTTGTTTTTGCATCAAAGCAGGGACATTCATCATTTCGGACGCATTCTTTACCATTAAACAAGAATGGGTGTATACATTCACATCGGTCACAGGCAGACTTCACACAGACTCCCTCCTGTTTCAGCGAGTGACAAACATGTTCCCTGCACTCTCTCCTGCTTGTTAAAGTTTCTTCATATGGCGTTTTGCATTTCTCAGTGCACATTGTGGCAGTAGTTGTAGTGTAGAAGGGTAAGAATGGTGTTGTCGTGTGGGGAGAGACAGTGGTGCTAAATTTAATTTAAATGAACGTTCAAGAAGAAAGTCACCAAAGACGGTATAAAGGTTAACTAAATTTGTGTAAACGTTTACCACTCACCAAATCTTTGAAAACTCGCATTTAACATTACCGTCAGATTCGCACTGACAGACACGACAGGGAATCACTTCTCTTCCACGCTCTTCAGGGAACTTGTCACCCTCCTGTTGTGTGAGATTATAAATTACTATTAGTTACAATTTGATTCTTGTTTTTGATTCAAATTGTCCTTACCTTATAGACTTTGCCATTATATTTACAGCAAGGTTTCCTCTTTACGCAGAATTTGTCGTCTATCTCCTCATAGTCGGGTGGACAATCGCCACACTTTGCTTGCTGATAGTTTTCAGAGCAGTATGACTCAATGTCACTCTTCTCCACATCGCAAGGCAGCTCGCAGTGAGGTTTCAGGCTCGTGCACGGTTTCGGAGTGGACGGTGGTAGGGTGGTTTCACAGTGGCACTTACAGCTGCAGTTTGATCCTACACTCTGAGATAGCACGGCGGTGCACATCTACAAAAAGAGATAGGAATCAAATAGGTTGTTTAACAAAATTTCTCTCTTTCAAAGTTAGTTGTTAATCTCAAAAAAGATCCCAATTATGAAAAAATGGAGATATTGGTGATTCTTACTCCACAGCTGGTGCGACAGTCATCAATCTTAGTAGTATTTTTGTTACAGACTACTCCTCCACCTAGATTGCAGACACATTTGTACTGCGCGCATTCAGACTCCCGTACAAACTCTTCTCCGACTGTATATCGTCTACCTTCGTATATGCAATCTAAAAAAGATCATAGCGAGTTTTTGAGACACTTTAACTGACTAAAACGGATGATTAAGTATCTTTGGATGAGAAGGGAAAGAACAGAGAGAAGAGGAGAAAAGAAAAAGGATTGAAGAATGGAGTAAGAAAAATAAGACATCAGAGAAATTAGAGAGGGTTAAACATAGTGATGAGAGAGAATGCAATTTTCTTAATTGACATCAATTGAAACAGAATTTTTCTCACAGTTAGCCGGGGTGGTGGTGTATCCATAGCTGGTTGTAGTGGTTGGTTGTGCAGTGCTGGTCGAGGCTACACAAACTTTGCAGCAGTCTTCCTCTTTGAGTTGGCCATTCTAATATTTTTAAAAAAATGGAAAACTTGAAACATCATTTCTCTACAATAATATCTGCGTATATAACTAAATGATTACCGGACAGTTCACTACAGGACATGTTTTCCTTGCTGTTTTGACAACCTTATTGTGATTACATTTGAACCGATAACAATCTTCCACCCATTCCTCATTCGGCTAAAACATAAAATGTTAAAATACTTTAATACACTGAGGAGTCAATTATTATAACAGTAGCCGATTGATTCTGACTAGAAACCGATCAACCAGCATAGGCAGTAGCCTATCTACTACCTGAAAGAATACTAATTTAGCAGAACGACTGAAAGTTACTATAATACATAAACAATTTATACTTCAATGGTAGTGAATAATAAAACAACATTGAGTCTCACCTGCTTGACATTACCGTCTTTATCCACGCATGGACATTCTTCAGTATAGACACAGTTTGTGCCATTAAATCTCATTGACTCACCGCAGTCACATCCAGGTCTATAAAGAAAAACAATACGGCCATCAATAGTATGAATGTAACTTATATAAACTATTAATTAAACTTTCCTAATGTTCAATAGAGAACGCAATGATATCCGCAATATCAATAGACTGTCACTTAAGAAACACGAAATGGAGGTTTTGATAAGGAATAACTTTTTGTAGATTTAATATCATTATTCAATAGGCTATTGAGTAAGTAATCTCCCATATTGAAACTCACTGGCATGTCTCCTCTTTGCACTTGTTGCTGTCCAAATAATGACATTTATCACACTTGCGTGCACACATTGTAAATTTAAATGGTGGTTTACAGAGAGGAGTTGTTGTTTGATCGATCGGACGAATGGTTGAAACGCTTGTTGTACGTGGAACACATTGACAACATTGTTCATCTTCAAATTCAACTAATTGTTCATTCTAAAGAAGGTAAGAAACATAAAAGACTATATAATTATACAGTCAGTGAATTTAAAGGGTTCCATAGAATACTGGATTTCAGTTTTACCTCTGCACAGGTTTTCTTGCAAACTTTTTTAGCAATCCAAACTCCATCCCGACAAGATCTCACATGGCATTCATCACTGGTGAAATATTTTTCTGGAGGACAGGTACTTTTGTAAACTGGAGTAGTTGTCTCATACAGCACTGGATATGTGGTGCTTTTAATGTTTTCCAATGTAGTTGTCAGTTCTTTGAATGAACTTGTAGTGCGATATTCAAAAGGCGTTGTAGATTTCTCTTTAATTAAAGGAGTTGTTGTCGTGAAGTAGTATGGTGAAGTTGTGGTTTCCATTGGAATGTAAGGAGTTGTGGTAGAAATGTCTTTGACTTCATTAGTAGTGGTAGTGATTGCTTGTGGTGTAAGGGTTGTCACTGCAAATACAGAACATTATGTCATTAGTATTATAGCTTATAGAAAGTATGTCTGGACTGTTTTTATCATCCTATAGTGTGGAGGAATAAAGAGGCTCACCTGTTTGAAGACAAACTTTGATCACCAAATCACTGATTCTTACTGATTTATCTCCAGAATCTTTTTCAAATTCAAATGTCATATATTTGTAGTTCAAGCCATCCAATTCTTTGCTTTCAAAGCTTTCCTTCAATACACCATTTGATTTGGGAATGAATTTCTAAATGAAACAAAAGTTAATAAAAATTAAGAAATTTTCATAATTATGTTATGATATTAATCCACAAATTAAAGTTCATATTCACCATTTTGCGACTGATGACAGTCTTACTGTTGCTGAAACTGACGGACACGAATTTTGTATTGTTGGACAACAATGAGAAACTGACAATGATCACAGAGGAAGCGCTTCTACTCAAAAACTCTACTTTGAATCCGGAGATATTCTCTGTCGCCTCCCAAATTTCATTAGATCCTAAATTTACAATTTGTTGTTAATAGGTCTGATACTTCATTAGAGAAACATATAATATTATGTACTTAGGTAAATGCACTTGTAATGTACCTTTGAATATTTTGTTAATACTTTGAGATCCACCGAATTCTCCATAAACGTTAATTGCTCTGTCGTTGATGGAGTTTATATCAACAATTTTCGTTTTACATCTTGCGATGTGTGTGGTACCAGAAGGTGTTGAGTAAACAGATGTTGTAGCTGGAAATAAATAAAATAGGACAGGTAAATACGAAATACTTCATAACAATAACCAAATAATGAGAAAACTGTCATGTCAACTGTCTAACTCGACACGAATCAACAACTTTCGCAGAGATATCAGCTGAGTGAAATAAGATTAAAAGAGTCAATAATGGCATACTACGTGAAGCAAAATTTGGAATAACCGCTTCGGAATATTTATGATTCGGAACTGATATGGTCTTTTAAATACTGATACATAGAAGTACATATATATAAGATTGGAGCACATCTCCAACTTACTGATTGGTACGCACTCGCAACAGCGCTCAGTGTCCGAGTATGTCCTCAGTAAGGATCCATCTGGACAGCTGGTAATGCTGCACACTTTCTGTCTCGATATCTTACCACTCTCCTTACAAATAACATCGATGCAATCACCCTCCTGAAATCACAAAACACAAAACAACAGCTGGTTAATAATCCACAGCAAAATTAAAATAGAAGCGCGAATTTTACACGATTCAACATTCTGTATAAGCTCAATTATGTTTAATCAAGGGAGAGAAAGTGGTAAAGATTTATTACAGTTAACATAGCCATTCCTACCTCGATAACATCCAATGGTTTCATTATTTTCCCCTTGTAATAGCAAGCAAGAGGGGTGGTAGTAGGTACCCAAGTTTGTTTTGTTGTAGTGGGTCGTGCTGTGGTTGTACAGCCTTCTTCATCTCGACCGTCTCGACACTCGATCACACCGTCACAGCGGCGAGCGCAGAACCGATTGCTGCAAAGATGCTGGTCATCTCCGGTACAGTAAGCTGAAATTTCAGTGTTATCCTAATATGTACACGGCAAGACTACACAAATGCAAATATTTAGTGGCAGATAATGTGGTAGATAAGAGGTATAGTAAGAGGTATATCCTCACGAGTGACAGTGAACTCTGGAATAGAGCTTGTGACACATTGAACAGTTTTCTTTGGAGTACACTTGAATCCACCCTCCGTGCATACGCTGAAATTAATGCAACATAATACTCATTGAAGTGTATATGTAGATTACATAGGCATGAGAATAAGGAAGTTCTGATTAAGATTTGTCCTAACCATCTTTCACATTCTTTGTCAATCTCTTCTCCAGACTCGTAATTCTTATTGGTTTCAGGGTCATAGCAGCGACACTTATTGCGTGGAACACATTTATCTACAATAATAAAATGAAAGCGATTAATTAGTAAACAAACACATCACAAACAATCTAATGGAAAAGAAGAAAAATTGAAAGATACCTTCCAACAGGTAAAGTCCCTCTGGACAAAAGCAACCCTCCACACAAGTCTTTTCACATTCCTTTTGCCATGGACTATTCTTATCGAGGTCTGAACAGTATTTGGGGCAAGATGTTCCGCACTTTTTCCATACACGACCTCCACTACAGATATGAGCTGGAATATTTGATTTTAAAATTTTAGCATTTAGCATTTAATAATTAATCATTTAAAAAATTAACATATTACTGTTAACAATTATGTAATTCACTTACGACAATTGTCATTATCTCTCCAAGAGATTCCCAATCCATTTTTGTTGCATTCCATGACGTATCTTTCCACTGCACCACAATAGCACTGACAGTCATCTCCTCGGTCACAACCGCAGGCATCAACAATACAATCCGCTAAAAATTGTTCTGGGTTCACCTTAAATAAATTTTTAGAAAATACAAAACTTCTGTGAACTGCAGACGTACCGGAAAATACTGAGTGAGAAATAATTAATTAATCAACACTTGGAAATAAGAAATCTGGATATGACTGAACCTAAAATGTCTTTTCATTCATTAATTGTTAACTCATTCATATCTTACTAAATCGTGGCAAGCTTTGAAAGTATCGCTCTTTAGAATTGCACATTTGGATTTAGCCCATGTAGCTCGTTGTGGTGTTCTCTCGCATTCATTCGGTGGCTTTCTCGGTACAGGACAAGCACTTCTGACTTTCCAACTATCAGCAAATGCAGTAACGTCAGTAGCAATGACTCCAGATCGTGTTCTACAAGAATGCGTAGAGTAAAACATGCTAGAACACAATGCTATAATATCTCTATTATCTCTATTACTGACTAAGTTTTACCACAAATTACCTCAAATCTTTGTCAACATGATTGTCAAAATCACCACAAAGACCACAGACATTGTTCTGATATTTCGCTGGCAGTGTGATTGATAAAGCCATCTTTCTATCCCAATATAGTACAATGCCATCTTCAGTGGTTAAAACCAACTGTGTCTCAACATCTCGAAACATGTAGCGAGCTTTGGGTTTGTATGGGGGCCAGTTTGGGTTCTTCGTGATGATAGGTTGAGTTCCTCTTACGAGATGGATAACCACATCCTGTGGTGATTAAAAGGGTACAGTACAGATATTTCAGTACAATATTTAACGCAAAACAATTAAGATTCAAGGCACACCTTATAAGTAAATCGGATTGACTTGGTGCAAGATAAACCAGTTGATCCACAGGCCACATTTTCGGCAATTAATCTGAAAATTCCATCGGGTGATCCACAATGATCTTCCGTGACTACATAACTGCAACTACCCATGAAAGAGTAATACTTTCCATCAAAGGTTTGATAATGTGGGTCTCCCCAGATGTGACAAGTGCCTGAAAAAAAGATAATTTCATGTCATGAATAAAGTCTTAAATGGCATGTAATAATTAAACAAGAAATAAAATAGAAATTACCTGAGCAATTTTTATTGGAGTCACAATTCCATTTTCCTTGAGAACATTTGCTGAAAGTAAAGAATATCATTTTTTTTAATAATGTAATATATCTAATAAGAGCTGCAGAACCAACTAATTTTCCCAAATGTGTACCTACCACTTAGTTCGGCAGTTCAATGGTCCCTTTTCAACAACTTCATGGTCCTTATAAGTTTTTCCTGCCATGAAACAGGGACATTCATGCTTGGTAATACATTTTCCTTCGTGGAGCACTTTATCTGGTGGACAATAACAGCCGGAGGGCTCGCATTTATCTGCTGGGCAGACATTTTCAAGATTGGTGCAAGTTTTAGTGCAGGTTCCACAGTCGTACCATTGCATGGTTGGTGGGCAGTAAGAAACTCCTGAAAACAATATAATAACACAAGTTCAAGACGGCTCCAATCACATTCATATTAACACACGCAGCTACTAGCTGTAGTCACTTTAAGACTCCTCCAATCAAATTCACATTAACACAGCAGCTACTAGCTGTGGTCAGCTTAAAACTGCTCCAATCAAATTCACATTAACACACGCAGCTACTAAGATGCGTCGAAACAATCACAATCAATAAAGAACAGAACTTTGATCACTAAATCACTGTGTGGCTGCTCATAGTGTGACTACGTCATGCACACAGCTTTGTGTTTCCACACATTCAGCTGTTAGAGTTAGTTGTGTTAGCACCTATGACTCGAGATAATTACTATAGAGTCGTATTATTAAGGTATTTACCCGTGCAATTTTGTTTTGAACATTCCCACACACCCATCTTACAAGTACAGTTATTGCAACGATCTTGTCGCACTGCATAGCTGGGATACATTTTACCAAGATATTCACATTGACAATCTCGAGGTTGAACACATTTCCCTGCAGCTTCATCGAGCACCTGACCCTTAAACAAAAACCATTAGAATGAGAATTGGAGATAAGAAAACCTACATCGAGCTGTAAAGAGCTGTGTATTTTAATAAGGATATCAAAAGTGATATTTACCTTTGGACAGAAACAGCCTTCAATGCATTCTTCTTTACAGGGAGTGATTGAACTTGATTGAATTTGTCTACAAGTCGCTGTACAACTAGAACCACATTGGGAAAACTTCATGTCTTTCTCACATTTGCTAGCTAAAATATGGATGCAGCAAGCAGGATTAAAATAATCAATATCTATTTACTATGATATATGAAATTATGCCTAACAGTCAGCTTACAGCATGAAGACTCTTTTCTCCAATCTAGGATGACACCCTCGACAGCACACATTCGAGCATAACTGGCGAATGATGCACATTCACAACCTTTGAGGAGGCCTCGTCTCGAGGTGCCACAACTGCAAACATCGTGTTCACATTGAGCTTGATAATTGCGAGGATCCACTACCTTGTGGCAGAGTGAAAATCGAGTGTCTATAACAAATAAAGAATAAATAAATTACGTCAGTCAGTCACAAGGAGCTTGAAATATTTAAGAAAATAAGGAATGATATGATATGGACAATACCATTCATGAGAGCAGCGCAAGTTGCCAAAGCATATTTGCTGAAACTGGGACTTCTGGCGCAAGCACCGCGATATTCAAAATTAGTCTGCGAATCACAGTCACTGTTGACTTTCCACCGTTCAGCGAACTTGGCTTCATCTTTGATATCTTCTCCGTCAGCGGTTAATGTGTCGTCATTTTCATTTCCGTTGAAATTACCACAGAGACCCATGACTTGATTCTTATACATTTTTGACAGAACAATCTCAATTCTAGTCTCTCCATCCCAATATAGTTTGAACCCAGTCGTTGTTTTCAATTCAATCATTGAGGTTGATGCTTTAACCAAAGAATACATTTTGTTCTTTGATTGTATAGGGAAGGATGTTCTTGCATTGTTGATGTAAACATTATCGATGTCTAAAAGTCTATAGCAAGCAACGGGAATATTAAATAATATATTTATGCTATTTTGTTTGAAGATAGAAGATTAAAAACTACTATAAATATTATACCTACCGAATAGTTGTCTGTTCCAGATCTGAACCCAAGATTACTGTGATTCTCTTAGAACAAATTATGTCGGTTACAGAGTCGCAATATTTATTCTTGACAGACACGATTACTGGATAAGGAATGCTGACTACATCCTGGTTAATCAGAGGCGCTTTTGGCATCATAGCCGTGTATTCACAGTGTCCTTCAAAGAAAAAGTGTTTCCCATCGAATGTTCTGTAATGAGGATCACCCGAGATCATGCATCTGCCTTCACAATCTTCTCGTTCCGTACAATTCCACATACCGCCAATACCACATACACTAAAACAAATACACTAAACATTATCATTATAAGGCACTGATTGACTATACATACAGTAAGATTTTAAAACTATTAGGAGAATTTTTAGTCTTAAAACCTGAGATTTTGGAAATTTAAAAATATGTCAGGCTTGAAAAAATGATGAAGGTAACGACCTTGATTGATACTTAAACAACATCATGGAGTCCTATACAACATCATGGAGTCCTATACAACATAATGGCAACAAATAAGCATTTAAATGGACATGTAGCTTTAATGTTTTACCAGTCCTCGCATTTCTGAGTGAGTTTGTGACCTTGAGGGTAAACAGAGCGTTCTGACTGACTCTGTCGTATACAAGGACATTGTTGCATAGGTACGCACTTTTCTCCATCCCATAAACGATCTAAGGTAAGAACCATATTGAAATATACACTATGGAAATACAAATTAATAATGTTCCTATATTCACAGAGTTCTATATAGGAAACAGAGAAATCCATGGTCTAGTTGCTCATAATTTCGTTTTCTTTGTTTCACTCTCGTGGTGAAAGGCACAAAATGCATTCTTATGGTAGCGTGAGTATAAATGGAACTTTGTGATCATAATCAAACGTTTTAGGACTATCACCATAATATCTTACTTTCAGGACAGAAGCATCCAGCCACACAGAGACTATCACACTCATTCTCATAATTACTCTGTCCGCATTCTCTGCCACAATTATTACCGCATTCCATGTAGATTTTACCATTGTCACAAGTTTGATAGGCTACAATAAAAGATATCAATCAATATAAACATAAAGCGAAAATATAAATCCGAATTGTTAGAAAACTTCAAGAAAACTTAAGAATAATGTAGCTGTAATAAAAAGAGAATTAAGTATGAAAGTCAGGAGAAAGACTCACGCCAAATGTTATTGCTTTCACCGAGAGGAAAAAGAAAGAAGTATGTAAGTGAGGAGAAAGACTTACGGCAAAGGGTTACTACTTTCACCGAGAGGAAGAAGGAAGGAGTCTGTAAGTCAGGAGA
>JAYMFX010064446.1:12391-27533 GCA_036784945.1 Monocelis spectator
AAGACTCACGGCAAAGGGTTACTACTTTCACAGTGAGGAAGAAGGAAGGAGTCTGTAAGTGAGGAGAAAGACTCACGGCAAAGGGTTACTACTTTCACAGTGAGGAAGAAGGAAGGAGTCTGTAAGTGAGGAGAAAGACTCACGCCAAATGTTATTGCTTTCACCGAGAGGAAGAATGAAGAAGTCTGTAAGTGAGGAGAAAGACTCGCAGCAAAGGGTTACTGCTTTCACCGAGAGGAAGAAGGAAGAAGGAAGAAGGAAGAAGTATGTAAGTGAGGAGAAAGACTTACGGCAAATATCACTGCTTTCTCTCCAGTTAACTGCCAACCCATTTCTGGAGCAATCATAGGCATACTGACTCGCAGCGTTACAAATCAAATTCTGACACTTATCCATATTTGCTTCGGTTTTCAGACAGTCGCAGAGATCGTCTTGACAAGCTTCAATGTAAAATGTTGGATCCGCCTTTGATTGACAAGTTTTACCCAAAAGAGAATTCTTCAAAAATTGACACTGAGCTATTATGGACATGTACTGAAATGCAAACATTTAGGGGAGTTCATTTGAATA
This sequence comes from Monocelis spectator, assembly GCA_036784945.1. Taxonomy (NCBI): domain Eukaryota; kingdom Metazoa; phylum Platyhelminthes; order Proseriata; family Monocelididae; genus Monocelis; species Monocelis spectator. The sequence goes on from JAYMFX010064446.1 coordinate 12,962, forward strand.
TTCGGAATGTTTTATTGTGTTATTGAATAAATTAATTTGATTTAAACTAACCAACGATTCATTGTTCTTTTTCATTTCATAGCATGAGTGAGGTTTAGCATCAGGATAGATAGCAGTATCTTTTGGATTAGGATCCAACCAGCTTTGAATGAAGTCTTGAATGTTTGGGATCAATTTCTTCGCATAATTGACGTAATCATTTTGTGGCGATCCATCGTAGTATCCGCAGAGACCACAGAGCTTTCTCTTGGCAGTTACTGGGGCGTACACTCGAATATTCCTCTCGTTATCATAGACAATTCGAACATCTATGCACAAAATAACATCAATACAGATTAATAGAGTGGCTATAGTAACAGACAATAGATTTTAGACAATGACATAAGTATAGGTGACTCTTATAGTCTTTATTTCTGATTGGTTGAGAGTCAACCAATCATAAACTCATGAACTCATGATCTAATATGATTTGCCTAAACGGAGGACAAAACGCGGTATGATAGCGTTTGTTGATTTTTGGTTTGAGTGAAGGAAAATGTTGTTAAATTTTGTGAACTCGACACTAAATCATTCAATAACTGTATAAGATAGCAAAAAGAATCCTATACTACAAACTATTGTATTGACTACATGCTTGTGCAGACTATAATCTCTACCGTTAATTCCATTGATAAAGATGTAGTTGCCCATTCGCAGTGTGGTAATAACGCCTAGACTGAATGGATATTTCATTTCTCTGCCAGAAACTATTGCATAGTCTTTCCCTGGAGCGAAGAAATAATCTCGATCTCCTGATGATATCTGAAAGTAATAATGTCAATATAAAATAATATGTCGTAGTACAATATTAATAATAATTACATAATTGATAAATTAAATAAAACTGTTAACCTACAAAGATGGATAGTTTACAATTTGACTGCGTTTCAGGATCTTGGCATTCATAGCTGGCATTGAAATAGACATAGAATCTGGGCATTTCGTTGATGCAGTCCTGGAATAGCGAATAGGATCCACGCAATGGATAGCTGTATTTATTGCCATCGAATGTTTTGAAGTGATGACCTCCAAGTACGGTGCACTCCGCATAATCATCGTAATGAGTGTTGTTCACTTCTGCAATTCATAGAAATTTAATATTGAGGTGAACGCTACGTCAGCTAATGTTAATAGAAGAAACTTGAAATGTAAGAACTTTTACCTTTCAAAGGTAACGATTTCATGCCCGAATTGTAAGGACTTTTCTTCATAAAAAATTGACAGTTTGCACCGCTGTAATCTTCTGGACACTTGCATTTGTTGGAGCCCACGCATACTCCTGAACCACAACCTTTCTCACAGTGAACTAAAAATACAATAAAAAATATATAGACAATTTAATAATATCTTTAACAACAACTGCATCGTTAAAGAACAAAAATATTTGAACGAAATTGTAAATCTGATCCATTCTTTGTGAAATTAAAATGGCAAAAAGTATTTCAGTATTTTATTTTTTAAGTTTAAACAGCATCACTACTCATAAATATTTAAGTAGTTTGTTATAATTCATGCATTACAAACATATTCATTATTTTAATTATTATTAGGAAAATTCCTCATCAGAAGCTCTAGTTGCATAATGATAATTTCATTTCAAAAATTTTCGGTTGATAGTCCTATGAACAATGTGATCGGAATTATTTACTTATAATGTTCAGGTAGATGACGTAATAGATAATAAGATCGATCGCCATATCAATACATATAATGAACGCTAATGATTAAAGGATGAGTGAAGTTGCGCAATTAACAAGGCTCTAGAGAATGATGAGTCAATGAATCTCTCTAAATCATATCTATACATTAATATACAGTTGACTTACACGTCGTGTCAAGCGCCTTAGTCTTTTCCTGACAGTAGATACCCCCATAACCGACTGGACATCGGCATTTATTTGGGGCCACGCATTTGCCCTTATTCAGGCATGGTGGATTGCAAACCGCTAGAATAGAATATTTTATCAGGAATTAATAAATATTAACATAACTTTAGAAACCTCATGAAAAATTAACTATTGGACTTTTCCATTCGAGGATATCTATTCATCCGAGAGAGCGAAGCTTCATCGAGGTTTAATAGAAATCCGAGTATGGAAATAGGACTGTTAAGTGACCCTCCAATTCTATGGAAATTTAGACTTCCCTTGGATACTATGTACATAATCTCTGTATGCTCTTCGTATCCAAGGGAAATCATTTTCCATAGAATTAGAGGGTCACTTAACAGTCCTATTTGCACGTTACATATAGGACTGTTAAGTGACCCTCCAATTCTATGGAAAATTCTATTTAATAATATGTTTGAACACGTAAGGAAAAGTTTATCCATGCTTAGAAAAAAATATTTATTAGAAATATACAAATATCTCACCATCTTCACAATTATCTCCTTGATAACCTTCGCAACACTTCTCTTGAACTCTGAAACAAAATGTAAAATTCATATTAAAGATAATAATTGAAAACGCCAGATGATAAAACTATTCTTTTCTATCTTACTCTCCCAGTTGGCAAATACTCGCTCCGAGAGCTTTCAAAATTTTTCCCGGATTTTCCCTCTTTAACAGATCACAATCTCCAACCTTTCCAGCATAAACTTCAACTGGACAGATGTGCTTATTAGCAGAACTGAAATAACAAGGCCATGAATTACATTATAGGTTGGAGAGGTGGAATAAATCAAAATTTTTAGATATAAACACAACATTTCAATTGTGTTTTGTATCAAAGTTTAGGCACTAGGCCTCAGTTAAAATAATATTCTTATATGACGGTATTCATAAATCAAAAATGATATCTGTAATAAACTCACATTTGCGACACTAGATAAAGAACAATTAATGGCCATGTACTAAACGCCATCATTGTCTTTGAACTGAAAGAAATCTATTCGACTTCTGAATTCCCAAATTAAAAGTAAATTCAACACTAATAATTAATTAAAAGTTGATTATGATAAAGAAGAGAGTATTCTCTAAACTATGGTGTTTGAAACTTAACACAACTTTATACACCTTAAAATTCTGTCAATTCAGCAATTTTTTCGTTTTCGTTTACACAATTGAGCGATTAAACAAGAATTAAATGAGTGGACATCTGTTAATTAGTAAAAATGATTATTTACTGAGGAATTAGTAGGGATCGAACTAATGTTCGTATTTACATTTTCTATATTAATCTTTCCATCAAATAATACGCACAGAAGAACTAAACAAACAATCGAGAACTTTTCTTCAAGGGGAATCTTCAATAAAAAAGTTTTTTATTGAAATCATTGTTCTTAAAATTTATACGTATAACTGAAATCAGCTCATTTACGGAATGGACTTTTAAAACAAATTTCAAGAGTTAATGGACAGTCTATTCCATTCTCTGTAGAGAAAAATCTGGACACCTGATCACAAATAATCAAAACAGAAATATACTCTCTACCATAAACATATGGATTATTGTGGTATCAGACTTTTCTCTATACAGAGTAATTAATGGTTTGTAATCGGGTTACAGACTCGTATTAAAATTGTTTTTTAATACCTATATTTTTATTGTCATTGATTCAATCCGTATCCTAAACTTTTATGTCATTTGAGGTATCTTCCCTTGAAATTAGTTTTCAAATTCCCATCCGTGCATTTATGGTTACTGGGTCTGAGGTTTATTTTTACACTATGCATAGTTCCCATATCATATCTATGGTTACTCTATCTGTGGTTTATTTTTACACTATGCATAGTTCCCAATGACCATATGAATTTATATCAGCATTCAAATGATTCGCAAATAATTTCCTTGCGCACAAAAGCCCTTCTGGCGGAACCATTGTTGCCCAAAGTTTGTGTGAATAGAATTGGTTATGACGAATAATTTCTTATTGATAAATCAATAGGAATTTCTTCCAAATGAAACAAACAAGAGATTATATAGGAACATTATAGAAATTTTTATTTCATAATAAAAATAATTTTCATATTCCATTTTAAAAATAAATATCATCAAAATTCAATAGCATAATACAAATTTCAAAAAGATAGATAGATATGTATAGATATTGTATAAATACCTACATATAATTCAATAGATAAAAGTTAAAACTGTGTGAGACATTTTCTAATATGGACGGATGAAACATTAAAGGGTAGTTCAGAAAATAATAAAGAAAGAATTTATCGATTTATTTATTAGCCAGTTTGGTTACGAGAGAAAGGAATTCTTTAAACGCTTTGTCGCCGTCTTTTTTCTTAGACCACTCGGAACAGAGTTTCTAAAATAGGATAATAAGTAAAACAATCTGTGGATTAACCCGATCTCATATTATATTGAATGAAGAGACAACTGACCTGTATATCCCTCTCCTTGTTCTTTAGTACCACATTCTCCTCCTTCAGTTTATCCATTTCTGATCCCTTACTTCCAATATCTTTCGAGGCATCAGAGTTTTTAATGATTTTACCTCGAAGCTCCTAAAATACCATCGATATATCTATGTAAACCTATGTACTATCCAATCAAATCAATCCATCTGAAATGGTAGCGTATAGGAAGACTCACTTTAGTTGTCATTTGGGCTTTCTTTAAGTCTCCGGTAATGTCTTCTTGCTCCGCGTAAACATAAAATGGAATAACACTTTCTCTGAAGTATTCGATAAGATTGCGATTTACCTTGGGGAATTTAAAGGTCTTCTCGTGTTTAAATTTCGGTTCTAAAGTTCCTTTCATAATTGGTGTCGTGACCGGTTTGTTATCTTTCACGTGATATTCAACATAGAGTCCTTTATTAAAACGGGCATTATAAACTTCAATAGAATCAACCGTGACCTAAATATTGAATCATTAGAAATCATCAGAAAGGAAAAGGGAACCAAATTGATTAAAATTAAAAATATTATAATATTACTTCTAGTAGTAGTATGACATAAATCAAGAATATTAAAAAATACCGTAAATTAATACGGAATATCTTTAATGTTAATAAAAGAATGTTATTAATCATTATTATGATTTACTTTGAAGCAATATGGTTTATCAAGCAGTTCTCTAACATCGTCAACAAAGTCATCCTCTTGAAAGAGGTTTCCATTGTCTTCACAAGGAGCTATCGACAGGTGCGCTACGCCTTCATCAAAACCGCGATAATTCAGAATGCTGACCTTGTCAGAAAAGTCAAATCGATGGCATAAGCACTGCAGGAACATGTTAGCTACACCGACAAAAAATCTTTCCGGTGGATCCCAGAATGGGTCGTCTTGCTTTGCAACCTTGGAGATATCCTCACCGCTGATATACCGCTGATACAATTCCTATAAATTTAAACAAAACTCATTCATTCCGACACTGTGCGCATATTGATTATAGCGATGCATAGACTACATGTGTAAGTGTCAAGGGGACGTACCTGCATCAAATAACGACGTTCGACAAATTTTGATCGATCCCACAGCCAGACATTATCATTGACCAAATCTTTTACTATCACAAACAATCTGAATCAATCAAGAGAATGAGAGAACAACACATTATGATATGAGTGACTACAGTAAATTTGAAACTGAAGTTGTACTTGGTGCTGGGTTGCTTCTTCATATTCGGGCCGGTAATGTCCGCTTGAAGAATGATTTCAAAGCTTTTCTTCTTATCCAATTCATCCGATATTCCATTAGCTTCCAATACCATCGGTAGCAGTTCTATAAACTGATCGCTGAGAACTTTCTGGTCTAAAATCATTCAATCATAAAAGGTTATAAACATAGAAATTATAGCTTTTCAAATGAGTCAGATCGATATCTATATGATGAGGTGATTTTCTAACCTTTTGATTGGATATCCAGTTGGAAGCCGCTGAATTTAGCAATCTCTTGTTGAGCGAAATCCCAGTCGATGACATCAGGCAGATCTGATGAGCACTTGGTATTCAGAGGATTATTCAACACGTACAAGTGATTGGATCCTAAAAGTCAAAAGATTATTTATCAAAAGGTTTTTGTTGCTGCTGTAGCTATATCTATATATGAAGCTTTTAATGTTTTAATTGTTGGAACATCATAATGAACAAAAAAACTGAAATTAATTTCAATCTCCAAGGTGTTTAACAATATGTACTGATGAGGGGCAATCATCCCGCGAAACCTGTCTATTCAAATCATCTCTATTGATTTGCAAGTGAGTTTTAGTATAATCTTTATAGAGGAGAAGAAAGTTCTTGTCTCTACTCATTCATACTACATATCCGCACACACACACGAGGTGATTGTGTGCCTAGACAGAGGATTAGAGAGGATGGAAGAAAGGCAAGCCTCAATTATTCATTGACTATGGACTGTATGGTAGACACTCCTTAAAATTCACTCTCCCTAATCAATAATTCTTTCAATTAACGACTGTATGAGGCAACCTGCTCACTTTAAAATCCCAATTAATGAAGTATTCTCTAATAAATGTTTTTCAAAGAATGGTTGATACTATTAGTGAGATAAGGATATTATATTCGTTGATTTGCACACTCTTGCTCACTTGCATGTCTAATTAACTATAGCCTATGTTTGGGCTTCACGAGTTATAGAGATTTACCTACCAAATAGAATACGATCCTTATGCTTTAATTCTTGACTTTCCTTCAATTGAACTCCATTGATCAAAATCTTTGAACCTGGAGATCCCTCCTTAATGGTGACAACATTTTTCTTCACTTCAATGATGGCATGCAGGGTGTCAATGTTCAAGCCCGATAAAGAAACATCGAGCTTTGTCTTGGCATTCCTGACTGGCTGACCTATGGTGTTGCTCTGTTTGCTCAGCTTATGGATAATTACACCCTCCAGCATGGGGTCTTCATTCAAATTGATGAGATGGGGCACTTTGATCACTTCATTACTCGATTGCTCTGTGGTTTGCACACTCATGGACTCCTTTTGCGCTTCTTTAAGCTAAAAATTAAAAATGGTGTCTGGTAGTACTTACAGTATATTGGATTTGATTAAAATGAGCAATGAATGAGTCTTACCATTTTTTCATATTCAGAGAAATCACACAGAGAAATCTCTTCCTGATTAGCCAGAAGTTGTTCTCGAATTTCATCTTCAATTTCTTTTCGAAGTTTCTTAATTTCTAAAGTCGAATACAGTAAATATTCAAATATACGAAGAATAAAACCAACGTTTCCTGTGGGAAAATATTTTTATATCTCCTTGTAAAAACTCAAGAGGACCAAGTTGTGTTCCCTGTGGAACTCTGCCTTAGGATACGCTTCAACTTCTCCGTGTATATAATAATTATAAACATTTCTTAAATATGTTAAAGAGCAACTGAACGTTATGTTTACCTTCTGGAGATAGTCCACGTGTATCCCCGAGTGGAAATTTACCCTCAGCTAACAATTTGCGCAATCGATCATTCTCCGCCTATAATCCAGTAAATAAGAACTCAATCTGTGATAGCTGCTCACAAATAACACATCAGATCATTCATTACCTGAGCAAAGAAGAAAATCTTTGTATTTATATTCAAAGTATGGTTCATAATTATGTCTCTTAAATTAAAAATATCAATTTGGAAAAACAAAAACTGTGGGTTCAAAAGTACTGTTTACAGTCAAATCAAATCATAAATCTGTGCCCTCTGTGTACTTACTTGTAGGGAGAGGATAATTTTCCCAGTATCGTCCTGGTTGACAACGGCACATGTTTGTATCTGTTTCACCCTGTCCGCATAGCGTAGAGTGGATAGGGTCTCCGAATAGTTTGTGTCTGCGGGTGACAGAGCAGCCATCATCACTGTCTTGCTAATAGATGGACAAATTTGATAATTCTTTAAACAAATCAATTCGATAGAAATTGACATTTTTTAATCAGGTATAAAATACATATGGCTGGAGAAAGAATGACACCCTGAGGTACTCCAGACTTAAATAATGCCGTCGCTTATTAGCATGTGACGGCAAGCTTGTAGATGATTACCGTACAATTTGATGAGATATTTCTTGTTGTGACTATAGATATATGTTTGCATGAATTGACAGACTATGTCCACTCAGTTGTTCAGAGTAAGCGATTATTACAAAGTCTCATTCACTTAATTACTCTACTCTCATTGGTTAACACCCCTATAACATTATCTACAACTCTGATTATTACATAGAAATCGGAGCTGTTGAGCAGCCAAAAATAATTCCGATTTCTATGGATTTGTATCTATTGCTACTACAGTATCAATTAACAGTTTGGCTAGAGTTTTATATGACACGAGGCTACATTTATTTGCCTCGAGTATTTTTATTGGCTTACATGCGCAAGCACTACTGCGCGTTGTGTGTTTATGTGGCTTCGCTTGTGGCGTTAACCCGGTTTCAGAATGAAATAGCGCCATAAATTAACACCATAGACATATACATACATACTGTATTATATATCTATATCTATGAGTAACCCAGTGTTCAACTGCAGAACGCAGTGCTTGCGCATCTAAGTCAATCAAAATCTTCGAGGAAAAGGTAAAATCTCGTGTCATTGCACACTCGAGTCAAAACTATCCTCGTGTACGTAGTTATATTCATTTTTAAGTTAGAATATATGTCTAAAGGATGCTAATTCTTAAATGATTAGTTAGAGACATATTATATTTAAGCAAAGAGTTTAGAGGTGAGCCAATCATATGTAGGTATATCACAATAGAACACAGAGATGAAATTGCACTTGCTTTTAATGTCGACAATAGTGTGAGTGAATGATTTTTATTTAGCAATGACCTTATACGCATCACAGTTTTTATAAGTACTATTACGAGAGTAATTTGAAATTGATATACCCCTACCTGTTACCACCGAGCGCATTCTTCAGCAATTTTGTCAACACCGAGTTCCGATAAGGCACCATAACATTCTTCTTTTTGTTGGCAGTAACTTCAACTAAAGCCTAAATTGATAAGTAAATGAGTCTGCAAAAACAATTGAATATAGTTTATGCTCAAGAATTATTCGTTTTATATATGTATGAAACAACATGAAAAACATACCCTTAAAGTGTTTTTGTATGTAAATGTGGCATTAATAGATATTGAAATAATGTATTATATAAAATTCGAAAATTAATATCACACTACTCAAAAACAATAAGTAGTGTTAAAACAATTATTAAATAAATAATGAATCAGACAGTTTTCGGTAATTCTTCAAGCACACTTACTGATATTACATTGCCCAAGTTTGAAAGTGATTGATTGATCTTGGCGCCCTCCTTCAGTCTGTCTCCGGTTGCTCCTGTGCTCTCCACTCTCTCAGAACCTGCCAATCAATACAGACATAACAGAAGAATAACAATTAATATCGTATAGTTGAACATGAGCGGCAGGAAAAATATTCGGAGATTCTGCTCCTTTACTTTAAACGGTAGCCGAATTTAAAATTATTTAGACGACAGAGAAAAGGGAAACTCTAAAAGGAACTTTGTGAACTCAAAAGAACGTAATTGCAGTATGAGAAATTATTAAAATCCTCTTTCTGTTTCACTGTTTTATTAAATTTCAATTTGGTCTAGATTCAGATATAGCATAGCAGTTTATGGTAACCATTAATTAGAAAGATTTATTGAATTTCTATCAATTAAGTACTGCACGATTCATTGCACATCAACAAAATACATCATTGTCATACCAGTTGATGAATCACAGAGTGTACAATAGCTACTTGATATAACACGGTATCAATATTAGACCAATAAATTATGAATTTATGATTGCAACATTAATCAAGATTTAGAGGATTTAGACATCTGGAATCCATTTTCTCATATTAAAGTCTCATAATTAGTTAATCCACTTTTTGTTTATCAATTCAATAAGCAATAAACAAAACCAATTGTAACACCAACCTGCTAAATCTACCAGATTTATGATGGAAGTCATTTTTTTGTCACCATCATCAGTTTTGATTATCTGACCGAATCTGATGGAGACCACTGTGTGAGCCCGACTACTTGTCGCGTTCATGTTGGTGGCCGCGATTGTACGATTACTGATGCCTAACACACAAATAAAATGACACAATATGGAAATCATATGGAAATAATTGAAATTGAATTGTTTCAGTTTTTTCAGTCTGTCACTCAATGTGATTGTCTGAACTGAAATCAAAATTATTGATCACAATACAACAAGGTCATCATCTAAATTTGTATTTGTATTCGAAAGATTTACCTTTATTCATCCAGCTCTCAATTTCAGAATAAGACGCAACAGGAACTTTCTTTAAATTCGCCACATAGAAACCCTCTCCAGGACTCTCTCGAACTTGTAGAAATGTGTTGCGAGAGGTAGTAGTTACTAAAAGATCTCGAATATTCTCATTGTAAATCTCCAAAATGGATAGTGTAACTTCGAATCTCTGAATGAAAATGAAATAAACACAATACATACTGATCAGAGAAAGAAATAATATTTTGTTCAATATTATGGGATATCATAGTGAAATTCAAACTGCTGATTAACACTGCATTAAAATAATTACCTACCTTATTAGGGTCTTTATTATTAATCATTTCTTTGAACAAATCATTGCAAGTCAAAGGAACAACTCCTCTAAAAGGAAAATTAATTTGTTTTAATGTAACAAAATATTTTTATTTATTATTGTTAATAATATGATTATCCTCTTTCTCACTTATTAGGTCCAAATCCAACAATTGAGTAAGACTTTCCGGAGCCAGTTTGACCATATGCAAACAAAGAGCAATTATATCCTTGGAAAGCATTGTTGACCATGCCTTTACCCAGATCTTCAAACACTTTATTTTGATTGGCATATTTTTTATCTGTTGGCTCATACACTCCAGCACTGGATACTTTAAAACCAGTGTGAGACCTAAACCAAATAGCAGTCATCAATTATGCAACATCATGTAATGAACTATGAATATGTAGTATAATGAAATATGAAATATAGGATACACATGTATCAAAGTTTTGGCAATAAATAATTTATTTACCAATAAGAATAATCAAAAGTAAACTTCTTTGAGTCAGATGAATCTGAAATAAAAAATTATTCTTAAAAATATAACTCTTTTGAAAATGAAACACAAAATTGATAGAAACAATTAGGGAACACATACTGTTAGGATCTGTGATGGTTGTTGTTGCTCCATTCATTTGAATGATGCAGCTGGCTTTTCTTTCAATTTCTCTTTTTGTGAATGGACGACATCTTACAGCCACTTTTACACTTTAATAATAAATAGACATGAATAATATTTAATAGTAAGATCTCTATTATAAATTTAAATCAAAGATCATATTATATGAAGCCTATTATGAAAAATATTCAAAAATAAAGTAATAAATTTATTAACAACAAAGTTTCTGCCAGGATAAATCTACATGATTGATGATGACACTAATGTGCTAATTTCTATGATTTTATTTAAAATTGAATTTCTGTTTATGTATCAACGGGTATAATAAACTGAATATGAAATAACCTTTCTTAAGTAAATATAAAATCATACCTTTCACTCATAACCTAAAATTTAAAGAAACATACTAGAAATAAATAGTAGAATAAATAATTTTAACAGTGTGTTGTTTAGAACTGATAAATATGTGAATATTTTAATACATTAAAGTTTTAAAAGATAACACAAATAATTGTTCTTGATAAACCTTGGAAATAAAAATCAGATTTAATTATTTAAATTAATAAATCTCTATATCAAGTCAAATATCAAATTAAATATTTGATATTTATTTTAGGTATTACTTAAAATAAATTAGTTAATTTTAGTAAGCAATTGATTATCTACTAAAATTTCTTATCAAATTCATATTTTAGATTCATTAATCATTTTTATAGTCTTATCAAAATAAAAATAAAATTATTAAAAATTTTCGACTTACTTCTGAAGAAATAAAGGAAAAGATAAGAGAAAATAAGTATGACCAAAATTGTTCTGATCAAAAATCAAAAGTTGTCAATCAAAAATATGATTTAAAATATCGCTAAAACGTTAAATGGCTCACCTAAACACTTAATTGTTTAAAAGTATAATTGCAACTATTTTGTACTGAAATATGTTGCAAAAGACTGAAAGAAAGATTATCTGTCTTAATTTTTATCTCTTAAAAAGAAAAATTATCAAATGTCTCAAAAAGTCGAATATATATAGGAAATACTTAAATTTCTTTAACATTTTCTATCTTGTTATAATAATAATAATAAAGCGTATATATTTGGTATGAAATGGGAATCGAGATACTAAAAAGGTAGTAAGTAAGTAAGAATCACATTATATGGGATTCATTTCGTTTTTATACTTTTAAATTTTTTTAATTAAAATATTTCACTTGATTCATTTAGAAACGACCATTAAACTATCATTAGGCCTAGAAAATGCTTTGGACTATTTGGGTATTATACCTGCTATATAGTCAAGGACTTCTAAATACTATTATTCCTATAGAATAATAGAAGTAATTGGGTATAGTATTGATAATTATAAATAATAGCCACAATAAAGTATAGGAACATTACCATTGTATATGTTTTGAAATTGATCATTAATTGTTAAACATTTGAGACCAACGTTCGATAAGTCGACAATCTATCCGATTCGCCCTCCCCTCCGAAAAGGAATAGGTCGTTTAAAGTCCGCAATAATTTTATATTTAATATCTATTAATATTATTTCTACTCAATTTAAATACCTACCTATAACTATTTTAAAAAATTTAATCGATATTATTCAACTTCAGACTTTAAATATATTTATTATAATTCAAAGTGTAATTCATTAATATAAACTTTTATTAAAAAATTAAAGCAAAGAAAATTGCATGAAAAATCACAGCATATTAAGTTCCACCAAAAATATTCACTGACAATAATAACATTGAGAATTCTTACAATTAATTGTAAATATGTAACTTCATTAAAACTTAAACCGAATCCACTCACTGAAGAGTTAAATGATGATACCTTGATTCACAAATTAATTAGTAGATCATTTATTAGCTACATGATGGATAGGAATCCCATAAATTAATAACAGCCAGAATATAAGAGATCAGTAAACAGATCAGGCAGAGATTATAACTGTATTTACACGTGACAACATATTTACAGAATCATTAACTCAAATAAACTAATCACTTTATAATAATGATTTACTAATATGTAGATATATACTTATAGATGAAAACGCGACAATTAACAATGATCTAGACTCTGTTCATGATCGGTCGCGCATTTATCTATTCTCGCAAAATCTAACGAGGACGTAGACAGGTCTGCCTGTAATCAGGTGCATAATGGGTAAGAGCATAGCTAATCAATAATATTGAATACATTACTCATTCTCACATCTAGAAATTGTTATAATGTGTTAACTTTGCAGAATAACGCATCAGAAACATGAAAATCATAATTTCTATTCTCGATACAGATTTCTATGCGGATGTGTAGAAATCTATGCGGATCTATTTCTATAGAATGTGTAAGTACACTCTTAAATTTAAAAAGAAGCTCGAATAATGAGAATAGAATTTATGAATTTTATGAAGTGAATCAAAATAGTAAAGAAAACAATATCTATTAATATCTGTAACCTATTATTGAAACAAGAGAGCTTCAATAGTGTTCGAGATTAATGTTGGCATTAACCTCACTAATATGAACCCAATAAATGAATGAATATTACGACAATAATGACAGACTATTTATCTTTTGTTTTCTCAACAGTAGAACAAAAGGCTTAGCTTATTTGTGATAGAAAACTGTATTGAAAACCACTGTTGATTTGGCTATTTAGAGTGATTGTCCATCTGAAATAAAGAACATTGATATATCTATGTATTAAAGTCTCAAATAATTCATGATTCGTGATAATTCATTAACAATAATATGATATCATTTACAATAATATGATATCATTTCAACTAGATCTGACCTCTATCTTGTTAGAAGAGTTAGAATTTGAAAACACAGGAAGGAAAGATGGCCGCTTGTGAGGGGTACGGGCGCCATCACTCGAAGGCGAATCATTTTTTAAAGATTCCTCCTGAAATTTATAAACAATACCAAATTCAAACAATTTCAAATAGGAAAGTTAATTGTTTTGTTAATATTGGATTTCAAAAATTCGTTCACCCATTACTACTACTGAGAAAGTAGTAATTTGATTTTTAATATTTTTAAACATTTACAATCAATTACATAGAGCAAATTTGGAACTGTTTTTATTGTGTTATTGCTACGATTTTTATAGTGATTGTCATAAACAAATATCTGTTTTAGGAGATATAAATTTGAATAACTCTTTTGTAGGCATAGTTTATATCTGGTTGAGTGTTCATAGTAATTCTATGGAAATTTAATCCGCCCATCGATACGGCCCTATCTCTGCAATGATATGATGTATATAAGTTGCGGATTAACAAACAAAATTCCATAGAATTCGAGGGTTACTTTAACGGTCAATACCAAGAGAGTTCACTCTCTAAAATACAGAAACGCATATCGCTGGTTTTGTCCCACCAACGCGCACAATTTCCT
>JAYMFX010064447.1:0-14057 GCA_036784945.1 Monocelis spectator
CGTTACTCATGAATATCATTAATGTTACTCATGAATATCATTAATGTTACTCATGAATATCATTAATGTTACTCATGAATATCATTAATGTTACACATGAATATCATTAACGTTACTCATGAATATCATTAATGTTACTCATGAATATCATTAATGTTACTCATGTATATCATTAACGTAAAATTTATTCCCCTGTTCTGTCCATCAACAATGTCTTGATTTAAAAGTCAAGATATTTTCTGTACATAGGTATTAATAAAGCAGATAGTTTTTCTGGCAAATTGGAGTAAAAATGCTTTTCGGTCAATTGAATTTTAATTTCTCTATTAATGAATAACACATAATAATCTCTCTTGTAAAAAATAAGTCAATAAAACAAGTCATTTAGTTTCACGTAGGTATATGGGTCGCTAAATTGTGTCCAATTTAGTATTTTTTCAAATAATTCAATTCATGTCATGAAACAGAGCCGGATAGATAATTGATGGCATCTGTTTTACTTTACTAAAAATTCTACATTTAGAGCGATGATGCTTACCTTTCATGCATAGATAATGAAATTGGTAAATTATTGGGGCGTGTGCTAGAAAGTTTTTGATTGACATCTTCCCACAAATCCGCCCAACATGTTATATAGTTAGCTGAAATCAAATTAAGATAATCTCCCGCCGCCACAACCCGCATGAATACTAAATTAGAGATCTGTGAGAGGGCGGGTGGACCAACCGCTGATGTGATCTCTTTATATGATAAGTATTACTCCCTCTACTATGTAGAAAACTCAATCCACAATTAGAAGGAAATGTTTTAACATACCTAGGTTGTATATGCCAGTCTCTCTTCAATTATTGAGACTTTCCAGCTGATAGGCAGTTCCTTCATCCCTGTCAACCTGTAGTTTGCGCAGAAGCTTAGAATTACTTAAATATGAATGCATATCACCGATCTAAATATAAGGGAACAGCCACAGCATAAAATTGGCAGTTATTTCCTTTGCATATACCAGTCATGTTAGTCTGAATTCATGAAAAATTCTAACAGGCGCGCGAGATTTCATTTTTTTTAAACAATTTTTTTTTCTATATATTTTACTTAAAAGAAATTATTAATCCATTTCTTCTATACCTACTGTGTATATCACTGAATTTGTCTATAAAAGAAACTGCAGTGGAAAGTGCATTACGACGAATGTGAACCAATTATATAAAACAAACAAAGTTTTGATATAAGACTTGTAAAACAACAGCTAAAATGTGGACAATTGTTTTATGGTTAGTGGGTTTAACTTGCCTGCTACATGTCGTGAGTTCGACATCATTTGTTCAAAGCGATGATTGGAATCAATATCCGACAATTCCAAATTTCTACAAACCACATCTCCAATGCCTACCAATCCCGCCAAACATGACTCTTTGTCAAAATATTGGCTACAACAAAATGGTTCTACCTAACTTTCTTGACCATACGAGCGCGGTTGAGGCCATTCACCAATCGAATATTTGGAATTCCTTAGCTCAGACTAAATGTCATCCGGGTTTGCAACAGTTTCTCTGCTCACTGTACGCCCCAGTCTGTCTAAAAGGCATTCAACAGAAGAAAATACCCCCCTGCTTTCAATTGTGTGACCAAGTGAGGAAAGCGTGTGAACCACGAATGTATCAGTATGGCTATAAGTGGCCAGATATAGTGAAATGCGAGCAGTTTCGTGATGACCACCTATGCATCAGACTGAGTCAACCAAGTGAGCCAGGTTAGTTTTATATTCTCTCTCTCTCTCTCTCTCTCTTCTACCCTAAACAAACTTAGAGCTTAGAAATTCTTTTTGGAATACTTACAAGTACTATGTTGTACAAGATAAATTCTCTTTAATTCACTAAGAAGAGTTTTTAGAATTACGTCTTTTTATTTGGGGGAAATAATATTCATTGGTTAATTCTCTTAGCTTTAGGACAAATCTTTAAGCTCATTAAAACGCATGAAACGAATCTCATGAAATCTTCATAAGAGATTTATCTCGATTGATACTCGTCTGGTTTCGAATTATCCATGATGACATTATTTCTTTGAAGAATTAAAATTTAATTACGATAAATATTTTATATTAAAGAGTTTCATGAAAGTTCAAATATGAATGTTATTTTTCATGCAGAGATGGTTAAATAAATCTTTTTTTTAAATGTGACAGTGTACAAATTGAATTGACGAAACTTTTGAATCATGATTTATAAACTGGTACAGATTTTAGACAATAATGGACTTCCAGTATAAACAAAACTTTCAAATGAAATACATAATTAAAATTTGGGTTTGATAATTTATATTCATTGCCTAAAACTAAAAGATTTGTATATGTTTTCTGCTCCTATCATCAAGATTATTTGCTTCGGCAATTTTACTATAATATATCCACATTTTTAGATTACAAAATTTCACCAATAAGGAAAAGTGTAAAGATTACGAAACTTTTTACCCAGCGAAATCTATTTAAAGAGTTCTCTAAAATTATGATTCAAATGTTTAAAAGTACTAGATGCAATTAATTAGTTGTTATTAGTTTATTATCATATCATGTTCACTTTTGGATTAAATACTGGTTGGTGTGTAACCGTGTAATATTAAATTTTATTCTTTTATGCTCTTCATCTTCGATCAAATCTGAAGGAATGTTTTTTATTATTATTCCAGATTAATTTCATGATCTAGCTTAGAATATATCTGAATTAAATCTTCATATACTGGATTTGAAAATAAAAGTTAAAAATATCAAAGACACATTTATTGATATCGTCTTGTTAAATTTTACGAAACGAAACACTCTTCTGATATTTTATTTCTATATATATACCCCAGTTTTATGATAGATATTGGTTAATTTTAATATCGCGATTAATTGATCCACTTCAAAATATTTATAATTTGTATTAACAACACATCGTTAAGATACATAAACTGACATAGATATCAGACATTGGTGCGATAGCATTGCGCAAAACTTCTCTATTTTGAATATTAAGAAGTCGATCATACCAACTTGCTAATTTTTATATTTTCCCCTAGGTAAACCACATGTGAAGCCAGTGTAAAATGGCCTTACTTATAGATGTTAACTCTGTCAAATAAATTATTCGTATGGAATCGCCTGTAATACCTAATGTTAAACCACAAATCCATGCATGATCGGGAAGATTTTCCAAATTTCGTCTCGCAAGTTATGTCTTTTAGCTCATATATTAGCTCATATATTAGGCATTTGGCAAACGATTTTAAGAATAAAAAAAATGTTCTGCGCGTTAAAATTATTTATTTCATCATTAGAATATTTGCCTGCTGTATATTTACCCACTGTAAGGTATAATATATAACAGTTTAAAAATTGCAGAATGCAAAAGTTAATGCCGTTTTGCTCTCTACTCTCTCTAACTGATCACACAAAATATAGGTATATTATGTAGTAAGAAGCGTCGATTTTAACAGATTGCAAGCAGATCAAAAGGGGCCGCCAAATATGCGATCAAGTTGTTAAATCTTCCGATCATGTCTGTTAATGTCAGACTGTGTGTCTTATTGGGACACCCACTTGCTCCAAACCACTGCTACCACATTGAATAAACAATTAAGGTTGGTGTACATGCCTCATTTACCTCCACCACCATCATGCAACACTGTTTCTAAAGAATTTTCTGGTAGGATATACCTACTACCGATAGTTGTAGAGGAATATGCGAACATAAATGCCGCGAGAATGCCTCAGAGCATTCAAAAACTACATGCTAATGCATATTTCATCTAATAATATATCAAAATCGGTTTCATGCCCTACAAATTTTATGGGTCATTCTGAATAAAACAAAAATGCAATTTATAAATAATTAATAGTTCATCCTTTATCATGGCAGCAGTCATGACAAATTTAAAGTGACCAAAAAGAATTTGACCATCAGATTGCTAATCTATTTGATCGTCTTTCGATGCATTCACTGACAGATGGGCATTTCAGTCTTCTTCTTAACCTATTGCATACAGCTTATATTTATACTGAGCAACGGCTGCATCAACGTGGGTACATACTCTGATTAGAGTTGATTGCTCTATTATGATTGGCGCACTCAATCAGGTTAATATTTAACCAATCATAATCGAACAATCAACTCAATCAGTGCATACACAATAAGAAATTATGTGACTGTTGGATTCTTACTTATGCATCCGGTTTATCCAAAGTTAAGCTCTATGCGCTAGAATAGTGGTGACGTCACTACTGGATCCAAGCATTTGTTGCTATAGTTGCAGTCTAATTATAGCTCAGCAGTGACTGAAAGAGAGCGGCTAATTGGTTTAATGATAGAGAATTTCCTAACGCTGAAATAGTGTGACGTCAGGATAGATCATTTTATTGGCTCTCAGGATATGAAAACCTCTCTATGAGGAATACCCTATCTCTAAACCAATAAGGCGCTCTCTTTCAGTCGCTGCTGATATATGAATAGACTGTGACTATAGCAACGAATGCTTGGATCCAGTAGTGACGTCACCACTATTTTAGCGCATTCTTTGAAGCCCTAACCGCTGCTCATCATATGTTTTAATGTTGTTTTTTTTATTCTAATTTCAGTGTCTGCAAATTCACCAACTCCCTCCAGCACGGGATGCACCCAATGTAAAGAATCGGCAACATACGATGATATAATTAATCTGTACTGCATTGCAAAATTTGGTAAGTTATCAATTAAACAATGAAAAATTATTGTACAGCAGTTATTTCAGCATAATAGTAAATAAAAGTAGCATGAGATAGAAAGTAAAATGAAAAGAACTTCCTCTCGACTATTCGGTCGGCTGACTTCCTCACAGACGGACATCTTCCCGATGCCAAAGCCTGTTGGTCATTCTTTCTTTATGATTAACTTGTCGATAGGTCCATTACCTTTCTCAAGATTCTCGCTGATCCTAACAATGCTACTTTTTGTATAAGCCATAGAGAGATATCTATTTCCAGCGTTTCGATGCAATTTCTTAGTTTCTGGTGTTGTCCCAAGTGCCCCGACTATGACTGGTACTACTCTTGCGGTCTTCAGTTTCCAGCTCTTCTTTATTTCACTGGCCAGCACTCCGTACCGTTCTATCCTCTTTTGAGTTCACCCGAGAGTCGCTTGGTACGGCAATGTCTATTATAACTGCTTGTTGTTTTTCTTTATCTACCACTAGAATGTCAGGTCTTCTGTGCTCTACTCCGTGGTCAGTTTGGATATTGAAGTCCCATAGGATCTTCATTTTGTCGTCTTCTAAGACTGGAGTGTTTTTACCCTGATGTTGATAATGATAGAGAGAACAATAGCTCCTATTATTGTTAATAATAGAATTGTCCTTGAGAGAGAATCAGCATTTGTGGCGTGGCTCAAAGAGATTCATAGCCCGGTGTTTTCTCTCGCAAAGAAGGCATCATTTTTCCTCTTGGCATCCAAGACCACAGAATAAGAAGTGGTGAAAACTTCGTTGAATTTGATCAAGGCCATATTTACTTCAGTGTAAAGTCAGTCAACTAAGTCAACAAACAATGATTCACAAAAATCTAGAATTGATTTAATTAATCAACAATCATTTCTGATTTGTTTAAGAATGGGCGGAGAATGTTGTTGCAAAGAGCGCAAAAGCTATGGGTTGTAGTCAAAGTGATGTACCTGTATTCAGTGTTTTTTCCAAATAAGGTTAGAGTTTATAGCCAAAGTTTTATAGATCAAGTTGCTTTAGGAAAACCCAACGTTTCAAACAATTAACGGGACCTTAACCTTAACCTAAAATGAAATTTATATTCAATAAACTCATAAATATGTTAATACTATTATTTGAAATTTTATCGACCTTCACCATTTTATTTGGTTTTCCGTTCTTCTTTTACTGTTTGAGACGTTTCTCGTTATAACATGTCGACAATTTGAGCATTATCTGATCATTTAATATAAATTGCAATTATTTAATTACAAATAATATGATTCGGGAATCTTTTTATCTGCAATTAATTCATGGATGATCATAAATTCTCATATGTGACCCAAATAAGTTTAATGGGACTTTTCCATATTAAAGCAAACTCTAAATAAAAAAAGTGTTTTGAATTGATTCTTAGTCCGAAATGCGCAAACTAATCCCTTCTTTCATCATAATCATCAGAAGCAAAATTTTGGCTCTTATTTTAATCTTTAATCCTCGTTTTTTGACTGTATGACTAATGGCTTGTTTAGCATTTTACAATTTTTCACAGTACATTAAGCTCTATATAAAGAGGAATCTTCAGTTTGAACTGTACATGAATATGAGTGTGTTTAGCAATTTCTTGAATGTGTTTGTGTGGTCAGGGCTGATAGACCTGTGCGCGCAGTGGATTGACAGGAATTCTTCTCCTATCATTTAGATATTTTATCAGTGGCAGTAAATTTATCCAGTGGTATTGGACCAATTTACTGGATCAGCAGACTGATGAATCCTTCCAATATGCATGATGTTAATTAGGTAGTTTGTGGGCTTAATGGCGGCATTTTATAAAGAAAGATTTTATTTTTAAAGTGTGCTACTTATGTTTTGATAAGCATTGGACAGCCTAGATCGAATATACATAGACTGGACACTGCAGAGTGGAAGCAGTCATATATCCATTATAAGAACAACCCCTCACTACAAAGAA
Organism: Monocelis spectator; assembly: GCA_036784945.1. Taxonomy (NCBI): domain Eukaryota; kingdom Metazoa; phylum Platyhelminthes; order Proseriata; family Monocelididae; genus Monocelis; species Monocelis spectator. The sequence goes on from JAYMFX010064447.1 coordinate 6,680, forward strand.
AACCGCAATGAACTTAAATGGCAGGTTTATTTATACAGAACATTCTCTACATATGGCTGGCTGGCTATCTCTTCTCTTTTTATCATTAAAAGCATTGCGCTGAAGGTTTATCTGGTTGACCGTTGATTTTCAGAGTAAATATTTGAGTAACCGATAATACGACGCACAAAATTATCTCTAAAATATGATCTCGTCAAAAATCATAAAATATTCTACTAAGTATATATTTTTATCTCTCCACAATGGACAAAACGGATCAAGCCTATGACCTTTGTTCTTCCTGCCATGGGATTAATGCCTGCGAGAAGAAATGGTTTTAATAATTCTTTAATTCATTGAAAATGCACAAAGAGAGCATTCTAAAAATGTAAAACTGTAATACAACGATACGATCATGAAGTTAAACTTTATAGGACATGGACATAAAAATCCGATTTTTTGTGTGCGATAAAACAAAAAAGAGGTCTGCTATCTATGGACATGGAGAAATTTATTTTATCAATAAACGAAGAATCAAAAGAGAAACGTTACTTTGAACTGTATAGAGATCGGACAGTCATCAAATGAAATGCATAGCACATAGAAATTAAAATTTCCTTAATTTGTAAAGCTCATTACTAATGATACTAAATTCAATTAGTTTTGTTTACTTAGAATTACATATAGTATAAGCATATATGTAATTAGGGACACGTCTCGTCGATATGAAGATGATGAATGGAGAACAAATGCTATATCATCATATTGAAAATAATCACAAATCTATGCACGTCAGGGGGTAGGTCCTCCAAAAAGAAATCTGCGTACAATTTCAAGTTTTCTTGTTCATCAAATGAGTTTCATTAAAAAAAACACAGATTATCACATATGTTACTTTCGGGTCGTCTGATCTCTCCTCCTCTATACGGTTTGACCGAAAATGATTTGGGAACCAACCGAGATACCTAATGCTATCTATCATTCGCATTTAGTCTTCTTGTCTTGACTGGATGTCAGAATGATATTGAAATGGTACCTACACATAATATCTATGTATGTATGTACATATCTATATTTGGTTACATCCATGCATGCCTGGAAATGTCTGCTTTGAATGTCAATTACTATCAATTTTGTAAGGCAGTAATTTCTGGCATAGATAGATCACGCTTTGTATATATTGTAACTATTTTGTAGGTAGTTGAGGTCATGTTGTATCGTGTTTAGAGAGTTTACGTGTAATAACATCATGAGTATCAAATAAAAGTATTAGAAGATAAAGATTATTTATTAGTAGTAAGGTACATTTTCCATTTCTCCGATGTCAAGGAGACACTCAATAATCGAGTGAAATCTCAATTTGCGGTCTTTATAGAAAGGACCTTTATGGTTGTTGGTTTTAAATGTTGATTATTTTTGAAGTACATAGTAGCTCTGTCAAATGTTTTGGAGAAGTCGACCATCGAGATTAACCCGTAAATCTGTGTGGACGCTGTTTTACATCCTCTTTCACTCAAGAGTACGAAAACGAATTGATCATCAAAGAACAACGAACAGTTCTGCCGAATGTATTGAGGCAGTCATTGAGGAGTCATCATTTTCCCATGATGACTTTTAAGAGATAGGAGAGATATATCGTTTTTCTAAGTCTAAAATTTGTTTCTTAAACTCATCAATTTATTATTCAACATTTAAATGATAATTTTGACGTTACCCTCCATAAATAAAATTTGCAATACATCAAACATAATATTTGATTATTTTAGCTCTACGCGCAAAAATACTGCAAGTCACTCCAGGTGATGGTGGAGTGAAAATTACGCTGTCAACGAAAAAACGAACTTTCAAGCAAAGCGGACTTATAACCTCCTATTGGCTTCCATGCGGCAATTGCAATCATTTACAGGGTGAATTTCAAAGTAAAAACTTTCTTATCATGGGATCAGTCGGCAATGATGGCAAGGCGGTTATTGATTTTATCATGCCCACTGACAAATCCCAAAAGAGCGTGAAGAATGTGATGCGAGCATTTAGAAAGTCGAGCGCGGTAGATTTATGCCGTCGTGTGAATGAAATTCAGTCGGCGTCTCGACCTCCAATCCAGACGCGTGAAACAGCAATTAATAACCGGGCAACTACTCCAAATTGGGCCGACAGATACATGGGCAATGGACCACCGATAAAGGAGAAGAAAAGTGTGGAAAAGCGCGCGATAAACAAATGTAAGAAATTTTTACAAAAAATTGCCGACAGAAGGAAGAGAAGAAGGCAAAGAAAGAAGGCCGCCAAAAAAGGTAAGCAAGGCGGACGAACGAATAGACGAAATAAGAGGAATAAACGAAAACGAAGCAAAGCTGAAAGGAAGCAAAGAAGAAAAAAGAAGAAAGAAAAAATTAAGAAATGTAAACGAATCTTGAAAGATAACAATATTCAACTTCATTCATTTAGCGTGCTTTAAATCTTTCATCGTGGATTAAAACTTTTTTTGGCCGCATATTATTTTCTATAGATGTTATCTTTTGCGGAGATTATAACGTATGTAGGTAATAACGATAAACATTAATTGTCTGTTGCTTATAAATACTAATTGTCTGTTTTGAAAAGTGTTTGAAATTTAGAATTTTATTCAGAACTGGTGCAGGAGCTATTATCGAAAATATTCTTATTGGTGAAAATGAATTTGTACAATATGATAAGTACCTAATCAAGAGTTTTGTTATTCAAATTCCATCAATATAGTCACTGAAAACATATAAACTTTTAAAAATCGAACTTTTGTTAATTCTAAATCAATAATAAATCAATTTTTTTCTCACAAAAGCATAGATATGCATATTGTAGTCTTATTGCCAAATTCTAATGAATTGGCAAAGAAAAGCTGGAATTTGTAGGTAATGAGTTCTCATTGGTTAGGCCATTGTCCAATCATTCTTTTGTATTTTACTGCTTGTTCAAATAATGCTTTAGTAAATAGAGAATAATAGTAAGTATGTAGATTGGATTGGATTTTATTTCTGTTGTCAAAGCAAGTTTATTTCCATTTTCATAGCAACAGACAATTCCCCAGTAATTTGACCCATATTAACAGTTACTTATTTCTCTACAATATAGATATAGATTATATCATTATGCATATCACTGTAAATAATTCGGAAACCATTCATTCATACATCCTATACCATATCTTGTGTGCATTTAAAAATTGGCAATTGAATAAATACCTAGGTATTTACTAGAATCATGCTTCGTATAAAATGTAGTTATAATGTTTGTATATTTATTTATTTATTCATTACCAATACCTCAGTATTTATTATATGATTTATTATGTCGATTTTATTGAGTCATTATTTCAGGAGTGAGGCATCGATTAAAATTATGTTTACCAGGGTTGGAATAGTCATACATTGCTTCCTCATAATGAAATTAATTGCAGAAATTCTTAAAGCAATTTTTAAAATAATTTTTGCGATACATTAAAATATTTTTAAAGAAAGTGTTTTTAAAATATGTTGTCATTCCTTCATCCTTATTTCAATTTTAATAAATTTGCTACTTCAGAAATATGAGTTTTTAAAATTATATATTTTTTTCTAAATTTATCTGTGAAAATGATACTTTCAACATTTAGTCATGTCTGGAACTGCCTGAGAAGTCGTAACACTCCTTAGTTTATGGTTGAGCTCATTAACGACACGTATCAGGATAACTGCACTATCGTCAAGACAAGACAAGGCACAAGCGAGAGTTTTAAGATAGAAGTAGGCCTTCACCATAAGGGTCTGCACTCAGCCCATTCATCTTCATACTGCTAATAGACACAATTGCACCAGAGAACCACACAAAACCACCGTGTGAACTCATGACCTGCCGTGATAAAAAGACGGAGGAAAGATGGTATCAACCCAAGGAAAAAAGAGTACATGACAATCAATAACATCAAGAAGCAGAAAAGCATCAAGGACAGGACATCAAACAAGTTGCAAAGCTCAAACCTGGGATCCATTATCAATTATGAAGGGACTAGCGTAGATGACGGCAATAACCGGATTCAAGCAGCCTGGGCCAACTGGAGAAGTCTGAGAAGAGGTTATGACCGATAGGAAGATCCCCAGAAAGCTTAAGATCAAACTCTGATTCAAACAGTGATTAGGCCAGCGATGAAGTACAGCTCGGAATGTTGGACCACCAGTAAATCTCTGGTTAATAGATTAGCCACCGAGGAGAGGAAAAATCTAGGAATATCAATCCTGGAACACATTAGTAACAAGGAGATACGCAAGACAGCAGGAATCCCCGACATTGAAACTTGGCTCAGAAGCAACAGGATGAGATGGTTCGGGCATGTAAAGAGAAGGGGAAAAGAAAATATCATGCAGAGAATCACCCAGTGGAAGGTCTTTGTTTGGTATTAAAGGAAGAGAGGCAGGCCACAAAAAACATGAGGGATGGCTTAAAGAAGACCTCAAGTCTCTGAACCCAGAAGAGAAATCTGTAGAAGATGAAGACTAGACCGATCCTGCCTTGATCGCGGGAAACGATCATCTTCAATGTGAACAAAGTGAACAAGTCTTATTTAAATTGTCTTCATGAAAAAATTAAATAATCGATCGATTTTATAAGAAAATGTATTTTATAAAATATGTTTATTTATTACTGTAAGTAGCAAACTAAAATAATATGTACTATCTGATTGAAATATGAAAGGTGCATGGCAAATGTTTGATTGATCTCCATTCTAAAAATAGATAGGAAATCTGACTTCTTATCTATTATTAAGAATGAAAAATATCTGTACCATGGATTCTGTAAGGCAATGGGATTGGGAAGTAAGCCTTATTTACTTCCACCATTGATTTGGCGTCTAATATCAAAAGATAGGACAGCTGTTTCGAACCATCCAAGACAATCGACGTGAGATAGCCGTCATCTTCCGATTGCTGTTTGAGTTTAGGTAGGAATTTGGGTTCTGCGGGGTAATGATTTTCCCTGTACCAAATTCTGCTCGCATTTTCATGACAAATGTCCACTTTAGCCAGTGTTATATTCGAAAGATGAACCATATCGGATTTCAATACAATTCCATAGACATAGCAATATCTATGATAGCGGTAGTTTTCATTTATTGATGGAAATTCCAAATTTTTCACGAAAAATAACTGCTTTGGGAGACTGATTGGGTGAGAGTTGACTCGATTATTTTTCAAATCGATTACATAGCGACGTAGTTGAGAATCAATGACTATATCGTTGATTGAACTTTTATTAAAGAGGATGTCAAGATTTAGACCTTGAAAGAATTTCAGCGAAGTGTAAGAAGTAGTATCTATGATTATCTGAGCATTGTCCTCATCTTCATAAGCATTCACTATATGCATAACATAGCGGCCATCATTATAGGGTATGGGTGAGTACTTCTCTCCAGTCCTGTGATTCGCGATGTACATGTAACTGCTTTCATTAGGGTCGAATTCGAGGGAATCAAAGGGCTGTATGGTTTCCATCATCTTTTCAATGCTGACAGTCAAATGGCTGCCTAACAGAATGGTGAAACGCTTTGTGACACCGAACGAATGCATGTAATGCGTAGCTTTAGTTGGCCACTCGGCGATTTCTTCTCTTAGCCAAGGAGTCTTTATGCGAATTATTTTTAATGCCCCGGGTAGCAATGGATAAAGAAGACTCATTTTCGACACTATGGTGATGAAATTATCGGTGCCAAATTCGGGCATGGGATGAGCGGAACTGATCATTGAGCGGAACTTTATCGATTCTCCTGGTACGTCAGGATTAACAATTTGAATGTCGTTAAAATTATTCGGATCAAAGGCATAGGTTTGCCAGACATCGTTTGTCGCTATGTAGTAGTAATTTTTCCTATGCGAATGATCCTTCATTCGAAAGATGTTCACATTCACATTATGCAATCCGTGTATTAATGCTTTCAGCTTCTGTTCTTCTGTATAACTCGGTTTTACTGACCGAAACATGAGATAGGGCGCGATATCGCCCTCTTTCATGGAATCATTGTATTGATTGGTCTTTAGAAATCGGCATGTGAATTTTCCAGTAGAGGTTGAATTGATAAAATCGATTTTGATCACCTGCGCAAAACCATCAAAAGCGTGTTGAAGACTCCGACCACCAACTTGAAAGGCCCCCAATCCATTATGCAACTAAAATTAGAAGCAAATTAAAAAATACATGCGGACAAGTTTTCTTTAAATTCTAATCAAATTCCTTTCTCCTTTCTGATGAATCCATATCATTTTCTAAAAGCATAACCAGCTTTTCTAGAACTTCTGCACACAAACTTGGGGAGGGAGTGGCACATTACACTGACCTTTAAGTCACTCTTAAGCAGTGTACTGTATGATTTAAGATAACTCTCTGATGTCTGATTCCATTTCCAGTTGAATCAGCACGCAGTATAAGAAGGCTTTTAAATTGTCATTCTTTTGTGGAGAGCTTGACCACCAATCCAGAGGTCGAGAGTTTAAATCCCGGCTATGTACTCTCGGGAGTGAGACATTGTCTTCATTCAGTATTGATATTACCACTATAGTCCAACATATTGATTTACCTAAACCTATCATCGCTACATCCAATCGTGGAGAAAGAAATCAATAACCAATCAATGTGTTTGTTCTCAACTCTTATATATATAGGTTGATCCTTAAGGAAGTTCTATGGGTATTATATACTGTATCAGTATATCAAAATGAGTACAGCTTGTAAGAAATATTACTAAATCACTCACCAGAAATCCATTCAGCTCTTGTGGAAGACTTTTTTCAAATTTAATGGGATAATTGGTGAACTCCTGATAATTCGAAGTGAACAATAGGGTCAACCCAACATCCTGATAACAGTTCGTGATGTGAGATAGCAAAATTAAATGAATAACTAAGAGTATGAGGTAACTCATATTTCCAATAGCTTACTTACTTACTGCTATGTTTGTAGTTTATAAATGATTTAAGAGAATGTCTCAATAATGGGCCACTTGAATTTAGTTCAGTATCAATTAAAAAATAATGATTGACGCTCAGAACAATTATTATAAGTGATACTCTAACTGTAACATAATCTGATATAGTTTTAGATAATCCACATGTAGGTAATCTATATATTCACAATGACAGTGCAATCAGGTTTGAGACAATACTTTTGAAGAGATCAGAGATTACATAAATGAGTCACTTAGAAAAATGAATGACCTTTAAGCACAAGGTGGGTTAAAATCGGAATTCTAATTTATGAATAATTGTAAATTAATTAAAAATATTTTTTTGATATAATGCCTTTATTTCTAATCATTTCTTTTCATCTCAGCTAAAAGCTATAATGAGCTTGAAGCTAAAGCAAATAAAGTACTCCGTGAACTCTCCAAATGGCT
>JAYMFX010064558.1:0-14056 GCA_036784945.1 Monocelis spectator
AGACCTAATATGCAATGAATTCTTTGTATTGATCAGTCTTGCATCTATCTCTAAGGCAACACTAAAATATACAATCTGCTATGGTCATCCATTACTTTAATGTTAGAAGCTATTTAAGCTGTTTATCTGAAGTAAATAAACAATTGAATGAAGCGAATTTACTTAATGTGTTCACATTGTTTCAGTGTTGATGCGAGATGAAATACTCGCTCCGATGTGAGACCCACTCGCCAGAAGCTAAAATTAAACATCGCACTCAAATAACAAATAATAGGTCGTCCTCCTCTATTCTTAACGATATCTGATCGAGTAGATTTTGAATATTTATTAATCAAAAGAAATTAATTATTACAGAGAGAGTTAGCCATTTAAAATTTAGGCATTAAAATGTTAAAAATTTCCACCAATTATATTTTCTATTTAACTCCGAGTAACTCACGTGATTGTATGAAGCTTTGACATCACAGGAAAACAGAGACACATCGCGGACAACAAATTGGTTTCCATGAGCCAACCTTCACAAAGAAAAGAAAAATACTTCCATCAAAACAAAACTTTTGATGTTACAAATTGAATCTTATTAGGACACGTTATTTAAGGAGACTACCTCGGACAATAATTTCCGTGACCGTATCTTGCTTGTCGGGATTTTCCATTTCTACTTGGATTGTTGGCCGCATATATTCTTGAGTTTTCTTCACGACAAACGTTTTGGGCTTGAATCCAAAAATATCTACAATTTCTTTAATTAAAAACTCATGGTTTTATTGTATAGTTATTCAAATGGTTATTGAATCTCAGTCAATCAGACAGGCAGTATAAGAAGGTCTTCTAAACTGGCTGTCTACTCATTCAAATGGTTATTGAATCTGAGTCAATCAGGCAGTATAAGAAGGTCAATTAAACTTAACATTCTTATAATGGATATATCTGATTAAAGCCTTCCAATCCAGTTATATATTAATTTGAACTAAAATGATTGGTTTCCAGTTTCCAATTCATGCATAACATAATTGTGTCTCATTACTGATAGAGTCAGTAAGAATAGTTTGAGATTTTATCAATATTCAAGATGTGAAGAATGCAATCTATGAGAGAGTAGGAATATTCCAATTAATAATTTTTCAGAATTGTTGAAGAAGCACCCAGCCTCATGGAAACAACAATGAAGGATATATTATAGACTCCATAATATCGATGAGTATTATCAACTGGTTCTCTCTTCTGTTTCTCTGTGAAGAAATATTAAATTTAATTTATGTCATTTATGTTGATGAAGAAAATCAATGAGAGAGTATGATGAACTCATTATATCGTGGCTATTTTTATCGTCAGATAATTTAAATTATGGATTTATGCAAAACTAGGAATAATGTCGAATCATGCTCTGAAACAACCGCTATACCTTTGTCTTCAGGAGAGAGCTCCTCTTCTTCATGCTGTTGGTTTTGCAGTTGCATTTGCTTCTGTTTGAGAGCTCTGGCTCCTCCTGCCCCACTATCCTGAGGATTCTATACAAAATAGGAAATAAAAACATCTATTAAATTATAAACAATAGGAGTTTTAACCCGTATGGTTCGGGTTGTTGAAATCTACAATATAACTTGAATATCCTTAAATCACAGTTTATATATCTGCTTCTTAATAAATTGCTAATCATGGAGATTGGACCGTTTAGGAAACAGCCTCTCATATGAGATTGCCTATATCTTAGAATCTTAGCCTTGGAATCTACTCATTATAAGCGTTGAGTCATTTGGGAGAATGAGTCAGCCAATGAGATATCAATATATTCAGAACAACTCACTCCTTTAAGTTGACTACCTGGTGAAGGTGGTCTTCTAGGTCTATTGACAATAGGTGGCGGGTTGCTAACAGAATTGGTGCGACATACTCCGTTGAAGTCATTTGAAAATTGTCCTGTCAGGCTTGAAATTTCTGAAGCATACATGAGAGGAGGTTAAATGATTTTTGACCACAGCTCTCTATATCCATGTTTTAAAGTACTGACACATTCCTTCATTTCCATGTCGATGTTTCTTACCGTTGCATTAAAGTGGAAATTTAGCTCCATAGAGATCGGACAATTTATTTTCTCTGTCAGAGCAGACGAAATATAAGTCCGATCTCTATGTTTAGCACGCCCTTGCGACCCGAGCCATAATATAAGCTGTTTGTATCTAAGGGGGTGTTGGATTTCCATAGAATTAGAAGATTACTTCTTTAACGCAACGATCTAAGGATATCAAAGAATTGTCTATTTTCTGATATTGCTATTAAATGCCAATCAAATGATTATTAGTTCATGAAAAAATTAATTTAATTAAAAAAATATTTAACTTAAAATAAATGACAAACTTTTTGACTCACTCTTGAAAATTTCCTTTTTGGAGTGAATACGTGAATATCGATAGAAACGTATGTACTAGTATCAACATGTCAGACTGCAAGTTTTATGTTGGCCGGACATGAAAGCTAAATACTAATGTTCATTGAGACATTTTAACAAGTTAGTTACTTGGTATCTCTATAACAGTTAACCAGTTAGAATGCACTGTTATTTCTGTTTTGATTTTTATTAAACTGATTAATCATATTGAGTGTCAAATTCTTCTTTTCACCAACAAGTCATACATAAATTGTTGGATCAGAATGTCAATATAAATGACCTAGATGTTGGACAAAAGTGATGCTTATTAAAAAAATCTTTTGACACATTGTTCTTTAAATCTTTATAATCAATGCAATAATCTGAGATCATCGTAAAGTTCAGCCACATCTACAGGGATCTTAATTAACATCTGGGGAAAAGTCAACTTATAAGGGTGTATAATATGATACTTTGTAATTACCTTTGTTGTTTTCAAATGAACTCTCAGAAGCTTGTGGTAATTTTTCTCCACGAAATGCACGTTCTGCTTTTTTACCCATTTTTACCTTTTTTAGCAATCTGCAATAAAGAAAATTAACTTGAGAAATATTAATATAAAATATATTACATTAATGCAAATTTTCAAGAATCTGTTAGTGCCAATTGATGATACATATTTGAATAAATAATAAAATACAAACCTATTCTCTGGAAACTTATACCAGCATTTACACAGGGAAAATTTATCTTACTTGTGCTTGATAACATAACATGATAACTACATTCCCTTATTTAAACTGATAGATACTTGATTTCACTAAACATTAAATAGTTTGGACAATTTAAAACTATTTAAATTATCCAAAACATTTAATTTAAGTAACATAACTATTTTACTTTTCCAATGAAGGAATGAATAGTTTTTTCTATGCATCCAAACCTAACCACTTTATTTCTATAGAAATCTTGCTTCCAAACATGTACAACCCCTTACACTGAAATCTTGAGTTAAAAATCTATGAGTCATTTTCCTAGAATTTTTCCCTTGACATGTCTATGATTAATGTTTCTAAATTAAACAAATAAATTGAAAAGTTGTACAGAAAAGTAAAAATTTGTATGGAAAGTAAGAGTTGTAAAGAAAAATAACTTTTCCATACAACTTTTATAAAGAAAACTGGACTTTCCTACTTATCCATAGAATTTTTTTTATAAACTTATGGTACAGAGTCAACCTTGCCAGCCGAGACAAAACTGAACCAATTTAAGTTGAACAGAAAAGTTGTTCATTCCAGCTATTATTTCCTATCTGAACAATGGTATAATTGTGATTTAATTAATCTATGAAGTGTTCTGTTGACTTGACTTGGTATCATTGCTGTCAATTTTGGTTCCATTTCTATGTTATGTACTTTCTATGTATACTATTGTAATTTATGTCAAACTCTACTTCTAACTGTATATGTATACAGTAATATTAACCTACATATGTATAAAACTCACTTTTCATTTTTAAGCACTATATGTATTGTTATTATTATTGTATTATGAAATAAGATTCTAAATCCTATCATTATAAAAGCGATAGATCTTCTATATGAAATAAAACTGCTTTGAAATAAAAAATAGTTTTATGCATTGCAAATGAGAATGAATAATTTGTAATTACCAGCCTCCTAATACCATACCTAAAATTCTCCTCAAATTTTGTTATTGGTTGATATTAAAATTAAATACTTCCTTAGAAAATGTCAATCAAATTTTTTTCTCATTAAATACTAAATAGATTATTAACAATTAAGAAATAATTTAGGATTCCAATAATTTTTAAATATTTCAAATAATTGCTATATATTTTAAATATTAAATATGATGCGGTAAAAGTTGTGTTAAAATATAATTGTATTTTAATATTTATAGCCTTGTAATCATATTAAAATTCCGAATTTTGATTATCTATAAACTGTTATTGTCGCATCATATAGCAATTAATGTAAAATCACAAATTGTTTTATTGTATTGTGCTCTTAGCAAGGTTATTTATTTCTTTATAATTTGATATATAGAAACTACTTAGGATGTACTTATCTAACAGGATAAATAAATACACACAATTCTATTTTTTTTTAAATTTAAATGTTTTTGTTCTCAACATATTATGCATTAAACTTTCTTTTAAATCATGCTTGAGATAGCTAAATCAGGGACTACTATAGTAGTTAAAGTATTCCCTGAGCTAAATATAGAAATACACATACCTACTAATTTAATGGTTATATCATAGAGTATTCTTTTTTAAATTATGGCCAGCTCGCTAGTGATACAAATAAACCATACCATGGTGGCTATCACTGAACTAATAATAATAGAAGTTCTTGCACTGAAACTTTGTCCCCGTTATTTACCTATTTACATGCGCTGACCATTTATAAATTGAAAATTTCATAATTCAATTTCAGCAATGAATGTTTCTCGTTTGTTATATAGGTATTAATATGACAAAAGTATTGGTGATTGACAATATATCAATTGAAAATGACAAAAGGTTCATAATTTATGTAGATGTAGCCATGATATGTACTATATTAACTATTAATCATTTACGTGAACCGTGTTCTCTATTCACAGTTGGGAACAGAGTTTGTGTTAGTTCAGTCCATCAATTTGTCTGTACTATTTTGACGTATGTGAAATAAAGACTTTAACCCAAGGTATCTTCTTACAACAATTAGCCAAAAGCTGCAGATGATAGACGTACATAATTACACTATATATACGAGTGTTAAAAATATGTAACCAGTTCATCTTTACATGATGAGTCTACTTAACTAATTAATTTGCTAAATGTTCTAAATATGTAAATCATAATTGTATGACAATTATAAACGACATCCATTTTTGCTGATGAAAAAGTAAGTTTGGAGAGTATCGCTCAGTCCTTCACTGATTACATCATTTAACCACTAGAAAGTTGTTCGTCGGGTAAACAAATATTAGGATCGTAATTGCTGACCATCGAAGTAGGTATGCGGTACCACTCTACATAATTACAATTGTAAACATAATGTTTATAGTCAGGTTTCAGTTTTAGAACATTAATTATTATAATTTATTATAAACGTTTTAAGCGATAAATTTTTCTCATGGATGCTTCTAATACTAATATTAATTATTGTACGATGATAAAGTTAATAAATAAAAGTCAAACTCACCGACTAGTGTTGTTCTGTTGGGAATTACTCCTTATACTTGATGTATCAGACATAATAATATCACTTTATTGAATAATAATTTTATAATTTTATAATAAAAAACAACAAGAAGACTACAATCATTATAGAACAACTCAGTTATTTTAATTGATTCGTCACAAGTGAATGGATACAATTATGTTGTTCTATGACAACTAAAACGACCTTCTAATGCAGCCAATCTTAAAACAGTCATTATTAGAAATGCAATTTCAATATATAATCACAATTGATTGTATTAGATACCATTTAATGAAAGGATTACATTACAATAGAAAATAGCTGAGGTGACAGTACAGTCATGACACACAGCAGACAGATACGATATTTAAAATAAAATTAAGTAGATGGAAACTTCTTAAAAATAATAATAAACACGTCAAGAATTTAGATGAGTGAAGACTGATTTTAATAAGGCATATTGAAAAACTGAATCACTGAGTAGAAATTAAAGATTCTTCGAGTTGTTGCGTAGCAGCCTTGTATTCTTCTCTTTCTATTAAATCTGGTTCACTTTCCTGAATAGATAAAGACTATGCCATCATAAAATTAAGAGATCATGAAATGGAATAAATATACGCAAAGATTTGTTTAAAATCTTCAGCAACAGGAATTTATCGTTTATCGTTATCCCTTCCTGCTTTCTATAGAGATTTGACTTAACAAATTGAAAATCAAATTCTGCAGGCAAATTGACGAATACTCAACTGTGATTCGTTAAGAAGTAATGGCTGACTTCTAATCACGAATGAAACTCGCGATTAACACTCGCCTGCTTGCAGCTGCCATGTTTCTAATTGTCCCCTCAATGAGAATGAGATGAGCGCTCTATAGATATCACCTTGTATTCATTACATCTCTATGATTCCAACAACATATTTATATGTACGCACATGATTGGAAACTTTAGGAAAATTGGCTGTAAAATAAATTTCACAGAGTATTATGTTGAACCCAGTTTAGTTTGAAATCTAATAAATAAATAATGTAACAAATCATTTTAATCACCTTAATAACATTCTGCAAATCAATACGAGCCTTCTCTAAACGATTTTTGCAATCAGGAATCATCATCTTAGATTCTTCAACAATTTCTTTCTAAAATGTAAAAATGATATACCATTTCATTCATATTGGCTCTTATCATGAAGCAATAATATTAAAGACAATTTATGCATTTTTGTTATAATTCGAGTTCAAAAGAAATCACACATATTTAAAAAAAGGTTTTATATATCAGAGCAGACCAATCAATCAGATAATTATTACATGCAAAATATATGAGTATAATGCAAACAATTGAATAAGCTTTAGCATTGTTAAGTGTTGCTAGTAAATTAATCAATAAGTATTATAATAAGTAGCCATTATGCTTAGTTAGCTTTGACTTACACACATATTAACTAATAATTGTTCTCTACAGAATATTTGTACTCAATTCAATGAGATCATGTACCCATTCAATACTCATAAATTACTCACCTATATAAATTAATTAGACAATTTGCTTAAGAATATGTCAACATTAATTATTAAAATACATTGCATAAAGAATTAAAAATTCATATTTACTCTATTCTAAGTGTTATGGGAAGATACTTACATAATATTGTTTCAAATGAAAAATGAAAAAACTTAAGCAACATTAACTGTAGTAGAGTACATATTAGTGAAGGAAAACAATATGTTACATACTGCTTTCTTGATATCAGCATCATCAGCTTTCTTGTCTTCAAGTGCTTTTACTCTAAGAGCTAAGTCACAAGCTTCTTTCTCATACATCACTTTTTCTTTTGCAATTCTAAAAGTATATTAATACAATATGCCTTGATATAAATAATAAAGAAAGCTATTAAACATTTTAAATTTTCACTATGAATACAATTCCTAATCTTTCCAAACTTTGTTGAGTTGGAACTTCCTTACAGTATATCAATAATATTACTAGATACATTTATGGTGATTCAAACTTTTATCTACATTTACCATGAATTCAAAAACTCAATCAATATTCTTAAGCCTGTGTTTATTCGAATACTCTAATTAAGTAAGCATGAAATAAATGATTTAAAGCTGCTTCACAAAATGAAAATAATCTATATATAGGATAGTAGGTTTGAATAAAAAAAAGAATCTGATTCTTGTTTCAAATTCAAGTCAAATATCAATAATTTTTAAAGCCAAAGTTCATCATTTTTCTCAAGAATCCCAACTACAAAACACTGCCGAAAAACAAGCCAAACCATACAATAATCATGATTTAAGGAACTATTTTCAGATATTATTAAAAGAAAAAGTAGATAATATATTGCAAATAAAATGACAATTTATTAAAGGTGATTTTTTGACTAGTTTAGACAATTTATCATTGATTATGATGAGATATGTGTAAAGTTTCTAGACATCCT
Source organism: Monocelis spectator (assembly GCA_036784945.1). NCBI lineage: Eukaryota > Metazoa > Platyhelminthes > Proseriata > Monocelididae > Monocelis > Monocelis spectator. The sequence goes on from JAYMFX010064558.1 coordinate 8,031, forward strand.
CATTTTTATTTGTTATATATGAGCAATCATGCGCTAAGCGGCTAATTTAGGCTCAAAAACTATTTTTTTATTATTATATTTTTTATTTTTTAAAAGAAACTTCAACTAGGAAAATACATGATTGTCATTGCCATACAGCCACAGTGATGGCTGCTTGGCATTTTATGATTTTTTCAATTTAAAACGGCTTATTTAAACCTTAAAAGGTTTAGATAAGCCCTTTTAAGTATGTGGTAGTAACTAGTAAATGTAGACCCAGTCTGAAATGGATGATAATGATCTTTTGACAGAAAGTTTCATTTTATATACATTTTGTGGCCTAACTTTCTGACCAGTTAGGAACCATAAAAACGTTTCTAATTGGGCCAACCAGTTTGCAACTTTTTACGGTTCCTAAATGAGCCACAACATAAATACATTCAATGCTTATATATGTGTTAAAATAAAATAAAAATCTCTTCTACCTAACATTTTTGCTAACTTACATTATGAAAAAATGACCACACTGTTGGAACTATTAAATCAAGATTTATGTATGCTTATTGAATTTTAGCGTAAAAACAACTGCAATTGTCTGTGTATCAAATTTAATCAAATCAAGTTAATTTCACATTTGATAACTTAAAAGTTTATATGAAATTATTGAAATGTAAATGAATACCTTCTAACTACTCCCGTCCTTATTTTCAACTGCTTAATTCTTGGATCGGTATCAGCCATCGTTTTGTTAAAGTGCGTAATGATCGTGTAATGTTACAGTTGTAAATAAGAGTTTCTAGGTTTATTTTGGCGCCTTAACTCAATTTGTTCTCAACAAAGTATAACCTTATTTTATTTTTTTTGTATATCTATTATTAATTTTAATCGTTGATTACTAAAAGTGTTACATCAACCATGTCCCTTATAAATATGTTTTTGATTTTCAACATTTTTTTAAACAAATTGAAATATTTAATTGAAAAATTAGAAAAATAGTAATTTACTAAAGTAAGTAGTTAATTTATGTTTAAATTAATTATTATAACCAAAGCGTTAATTTGATATACATAATTTTTCTGCCGTAGTAAAATGATGTCTGAAGATAATAATAGTGTGAGAATTTCAAATAGATTTATTAAATTATAAATATAAACTATAAATATTTCTCAAGTTACTGCTTTGTTTAATTAAATATGTCAAGAGTTATTTTTTAAAGTTTTTTAAATCATTCTCCTCAATATTTTTTGCAATGGTAGTTTTTATAAAAATTGAGTTGACACTTTTATCTACACTGCATAGATTTTTAAATCCATAGTGTTTGCTTATGATTCTCCCATGTATTTCAATCTTTTAAAATGATTAAATAAAGGAGGTGTATTAGGACTAGGTTGTCAGTGTCATATTCACATTTGTATATGCTGAATTTTCAATATTTTCAAACATTATTAATTATATTTTGCTATATTTGAATAATGATTGAACTTTAGTGTCATTGTTTTATGCTTGTTTTAATAATAGACTCTCTTTATAATATCCTTATATTGACATTATTTTTCTTGTGTATAAATTTTGTAAGTAGCATGATTATTAATTGTTTTATAAAAAATAAGAAGACAATGGTTTTAAAGTACAAAATAAGTACAAATCATCAGTTTTATTGGGCTCAACGTTTTTTTTAAATTGTACAATGTTATATTATTTATATAAAACAATTCAAAGATAACAAAGACATCCTGCAATAATTGATAAAGAAACTATACAATAAAATAGTGTCCATAAGTGCACATCTGATTTCCTGACAGTGATTTAATATTCTAAAAATATTTCTGATGAGGGGAAGGGTGGTCATTCACATGCCTGCTAGAATTCAGGAAAACAGAACAAATGTTTAAACTTACAGTTTGGCTTATTAAAAGGCAATGATTATATTAATTCATTCTAGAAAACACAGGTTTTGTTAATGTTATTATAGAAAAGTAGAAATAATATTTTTTACCCTAATTTCATTCTTTATTTGTTTAAATTTTTAGGATGAAGATATTTTTGAAGGCACTACCAGTGAGATTACTTGATATGATTATAAATTTTGACCGCTTAACTCATATTGATATTTCAATTTAGATAAAGTATTTAAAATTTTTGAATGACACATTTATAAAAATTAATTTTCTATTATCTATTTTATTAATCAATAAAATATAGCTGGTTATAATCTTTGTCAAAACTAAAAATCAACCATTTCCTTTATTGTATGTTTTCCTTTTCTATTATTACTATGCTTTTATTTAAAGAATCTGAGGACAACTATCTGGCTGATAGTGCACCTGTAAAACCAAAAAACCCCCAGTCTACAGAAGAGGTAAATCAACATTTCTTTCATCATCATTTTTTAAATTATATATTGATCACTGGTATGTTTTTTAGGGTTAGGGATATAGAAAGTAATTGTTAGAAATGAGATTCATAAAGTTGCAACACAAACAACTTTTCCCTTCTTCCTTTTCCCATCTCTTAAGCCTTCTCAGTGAAAAATGCCAAGTTGACATTGTGTAACATCAAAACCAATTTTTTTAAGCAATGTCTGTTCCAATGTGGTACTGATGTAGTATAGAGTAAATTTATGTCCTAATATTGTGGAAGTAAATGTTGTTTTTATTCATAACTATATTATGTATCTTTACATTTATTCATTTAAATTTAGGCAGTCACTCTTAAATCATTGATAAATAGATTAAATCAATTCAATCCTTATATTGGCAACCTACCAGACTAGCCATAATATATTGGTGTTACTTCTCTTCATCCACTATGACCACAAATTTTCTTTCATCATTTGTGAGACTGTTGAGTTAGCTAGATGGCTAAATATTATCTGCAAAAATATTCGTGCTTATTAACACTAAATTAAAATTTCTGTCATTTTAATTTGCTATATATAGTATTGCTAATTTGTTGTGAGTTAATGTATTTTTTATGAATAATGAATATTAAAACTAGACAAAACTCTATATAGTCTATGATTTGTTTTATAGACTGAAGAGGCTAATGATATAGTCATAACTCTGAGTGAACCAGAAAAAATTGGTGATGGAATGTCTGCATTTATGGTGTACCGAGTATTCACAAGAGTAATTTTCAGTATATATTTATGTATGCAATTTAATCTCGTATTAAAGTTTACCTTTTAAAAACTATTGGCATTATCAGAGTTAAGTATAGAAATTTAGAGATCCGTTTCTTGAAAATTATCACACTGATAGTTATCAGTCAGGAAAATATCAATGAATTAAATTATTGATTATCTACAGACTATTCCTTCTTAGTTAGTCATTCAGAAACCTTAAACAAATTATTTAAAATATATTTGAGGGGATATTTTTAAACATTCTAGACATCCCTGACTCATTTTAATAAGAGTGAATTTTATGTTAAACGTCGATTTTCCGATTTTTTGGGTCTGCATGAAAAACTGTCCAGCAAGCATTCTTCTAAAGGAATAATCTTTCCACCAGCGCCTGAAAAATCAATGCTTGGTAAGATAGAATGAGGAGTAATAAAACAAATTTCATTTCATATTGTTATTATTCTTTTATAGAATTTTCACTCAAGAAGTATTTCATTATGGATTTATTTCTTAGGTATGACTAAGATTAAAATTTCCAAAGAAGAGCAGACTGGAGGAGATTTTATTGAGAGACGCAGAGCCTCTCTACAGAGGTAATTCCCCTACAATTTAATGCATTAATTGGATCAGAAATAAATAGTGGCTTTGGAGCTCATTAAGCTTTAAGATTCTTCTAATGAATTGATTGAGATCCTTAGTAAATTTTTAAAATAACCTCATTCTTAATTACCTCTAAAGTTACATTTATTGAGATAATACATTTTTTAAGCACATCTAAGAGAAAAATACCAACAAAGTGATAAATATTTAAAATTAAGGAGCGCGTTACAGAGGTTGTCCTCGTAGCGCATGGCTTGACCTTCTCAACCAAGTTAACCTCACCTGTCTAGAAGTCCATTCAAGTGTTATGCGAAAAAAATATATCTTAGACATTTGGTCATATTTTATATCATGATATATCCTTCATTTGATTATCCTAATGATGACACATCTCTATCTCTCATGCTGTTTTGGGGGTTAAATATATTTCAGATTTCTGAATTACTTAGCCAGGCATAAGGTTTTATTGATGGACCCTGATTTTCGTGAATTCCTTGAGTACGAGGGTGATTTACCCAAAGCAGTTGGTACTCAAGCTCTGTCCAGCGCTGGGGTGATGAGACTATTCAAGAATGTTGGCGAAGCTGTGGGTAAAATCGCCTATAAAATGGAGGAGGTTGATCAAGTGAGGAAATACTTCTAGATATTATATCAATACTTCCTCACCGCAGAAACAGACCAATCCACCAATCGATCATATTGTGTCCTTGACCTGCTTTTTTTATTAATTTAGTTATTTTAAACAAATTTTTCATTCTATCCGTTTCTAAAGATATCTCGTCATTATAATATCTTTGCATTACAAGCTTCGGGGTTACTATGCCAACATAGATATAATAAAACTCCATATTACAGAGGAGGTTTGGCTTAAACTTCCAAATAAATATATCTGTGTACTTTTTAATGATTCGTTGCCATAGGTACCAAGACCAGTAATATCATGTTTTGAATCCATTACTTGATTTAACATCTATGGATCATGCCATGGTCATAATATTCCTCGATTATTCGCCTTAGCATATAGAGTATCAGAGAATATGGATTTGTGCTGTCCATATTGTTGAGATATGAACATTGCATCTCGTGCATACAGTATAACTACTGATATGTTAATTAATCAGATTGAATGTTGATAAGAGTGCGCAAATTAACTGAGATTGATCTGGTTGATGATATTCCACCCTTCATCGTTACACAGTGATTATCTATCTCTATAAGATATAAGCATTCCAAAATCATACAAATAAATTAGTTTGGTGAAGTTGTGATGTACCCAAACAGAGAGAGAGAGAAAGTCAACCGAATGGCCTAATATTCATATCGTACTATTGATTGTCTGGTGTGATTGTCAATGATGTTATCGAATCACCGCACGATACCTCGTTCAGGTGAGACTCACAAATCACCCTCTCTCTCTCTTCATAATTTTTATTCTAAAAATTTGCATAATATCGCAATTTCAATGAAATCATTTTCATACTCGGATTTCTATCATCGACAATCGTCGATTAGCCGTTGATATTGTAATACATTCATACAAACATTAGGGTGTTTGTCAAGTGTGTTTGTCAGCTATAATAAGCAAGTTTATTACGTAGGTACATATGTAGATGGAGATAATTATAAGCCGCCTCCTTATAAACACAAAAATAGAAGAATCGATTATTATTTTCTGTACTGACGGATATGTAATGAAATCTGTTCCTCGAGAATGACGGATATGTAATGAGATGTGTTCCTCAATAATGACGGATATATAATGAGATCTGTTCCTCAATAATGACGGATATGTAATGAGATAGATCTGTTCCTCAATAATGACGGATATGTTATGAGATCTGTTCCTCGAGAATGACGGATATATAATGAGATCTGTTCCTCGAGAATGACGGATATGTAATGAGATGTGTTCCTCGAGAATGACGGATATGTTATGAGATGTGTTCCTCGAGAATGACGGATATGTAATGAGATATGTTCCTCGAGAATGACGGATATGTTATGAGATGTGTTCCTCGAGAATGACGGATATATAATGAGATCTGTTCCTCAATAATGACAGATATGTAATGAGATCTGTTCCTCGAGAATGACGGATATGTAATGAGATGTGTTCCTCAATAATGACGGATATGTAATGAGATGTGTTCCTCAATAATGACGGATATGTAATGAGATCTGTTCCTCAATAATGACGGATATGTAATGAGATCTGTTCCTCGAGAATGACGGATATATAATGAGACATGTTCCTCGAGAATGACGGATATGTAATGAGATGTGTTCCTCAATAATGACGGATATGTAATGAGATGTGTTCCTC
>JAYMFX010064669.1:0-14053 GCA_036784945.1 Monocelis spectator
AGTACTTGTTGTCTAGGAGTAAGAGCTCTATTTCTTGAGGTTGCATGCTGCAAACCTTGACCAATTTTTTCAATGATTATACCAACCTGAAAAAATAGAAAAATAATTGCATATTCGTTGGTATAGGTAATCCACTAATATTATGCTTATATGCAATCCAAAAAGGGAGTTGAAATTTATTTTCAAATCAAGGTTTTTTTTTAAAAAAAACTTTGGTAATTATAAGTACATACCTATACAGTATTACTATTTTGAATCGTTTTTCACAATTTTAAACCATTAAGGGCCGAATTCTGAAACGCTGGTTAAATTAATCTAAGACTACCGTTAACTCGATGGTTTATTACAAAGTTACACGATGATCTAACTTTAATCTTTGATTTTCTCTCAGCTAATTTTTTTTAAATATGTTAATACATAGTTACATCGACATGAAAAATAACTCTAACTAGCGTTTCAGAATTCGACCCTAAATGTACAATTGATTGCTTTATTATTGCATTACCTACATATGTATTGCCTAAACATTTGATGTTATATATAGACAATAAATAACAAATAAATATATAGGTTACATAATAGAAAAGTTTTAAAGTTAAGTCATATTTATCTTTACTTTGATAATTTTACTAATTACCATAATTAACTACCTATGACAAATGTTTTCTTATAATTTTATTTTACTATGAATGTATATATTTTTTTGTTTTAACATTAATTCGATTACACATAATTTATATACCAAATATGTGTGGAAAATTAGATGAAATTAATAATAAATCATGAAATTCTTAAAAATCGATCATGACCCAATTATACCTAGATACATATATGATTGCCTAATATATACTTACTTCGTCTGTTGTGAGTCTAAATCTTTCTTTAAAGTCCAATAAACCCATGTTTATTCTGTCGCGGAATATTCTGCGGCGTCTAGGACGTCTTTCTTGCTCCTCATCACTACTGTGCCTCAATATCTCTTCATTTTCATAGTCCATTATCAGTGACTCCTCATTGATTAAAATTCACTGATATTTATCACTGATAAATATCATTCGAAAGTTTTATAAAACATAATCGTCTTCACACTGATAAATATCAGTTTAGAATCACTGATAATTATCAGTCGGCGACAGATAATTATCAGTGTTAAAAAATACGCTTTATGAAACGAAAATTATTATTTTATAGTTTTATCACTGATAATTATCAGCCTGATATTTTTTATGAAAGAGGCCCCTGGTGCACTCTTCTCCTTCCAAGTCGGTCTTGTTGTCAGACGTGTTGCCTTAATCTGTCTAAAGGACGCAGACCCTGCGGAGCGGGTTTGATTGTCTGACGGAATGACTTCCCCATAAGGAACTCATTAACTATCACTTTTACCTTTGTATAATTAATTTAGTATTTTCCCTTCATTTATTAATAGTAATGTATCTTTCTATATCTTAAATTTAAATTTTAATGATTAATTGTTTTAATCTCCTTTGTATGAGCGCGCGCCGTGTGAACGAGAGCTCACGTGGATTAAATTGTGTATTCGTGATTGCGATTCTTTCTATTATATATCAAATTCATATTTGGAGAGTGTTGTGTATCCAAGTCAGACAGAGAATTCAGTAAGAAATAAAGTTGCTATTCCCTATTTAAATTAGACACTTGCCTCTTTTATTATTGAATTAGTTAGTAGTCGATAGACTACTAGGATATAGATATTTTGTGACACTAGTCACGGATAGAAACAGCCATCTCAAAAGCTGTAGGTGTTGCTACCAAAACGTTAAGCTATTACTTAGATCCAAAGCTCTAGGAGATCAGTTGAAATACTCATACTCATACCCATACTCGGCCAATAACAACACGGATCGAAAGTAAGGCTTACATTTGGTGTCAGAAGTGGGATAGATTTCATTTTGAAACATCAGTAGTAAGGGAACAGTGGGTTCAGAACAGTTGGAAAATTCAAATTTTTGAGCATGTCGTACGTTAATTTGGAGACCGGATTCAGATTCAGCGTCATAGTCAAGTTTATAAATTTAATTTAGCTTGTTGGTTTCATATTTGCAGCTATCATGTATGATTGGGGGCTCCTGTAATTTGATCGACTTATTAGATCTAGATCTCTGTTATCACATGGAGACAGCTAACAGACCAAAATGTATCCTGTGATCACACCTTATTGTTTTATTAACAACACTATGTACTAACTCATAAGGAACCTTTTATCATTTTTATATTTAGCTTAGTATCTTAGTAGTCGCTAGACTACCAATAGTAGAATTGTTGGTGACACAAGTCACGAGGTTAGAGAATCAGCCATCCCAAAAGCTGTAGAAGGGTGTAGCTACCACCCGTTAAATCTTCATTTAGACCCATTGTTCTAGGGGATCTATTGAAACAGGATAGTAGTTCGAATAAGCTTCACAGATTTGCACAGAGTAGTCCAATTCTCAAAAATTCCGATAATCGTTACTACTTAAATCTTAACTATTATGGCGGTCAAGATCTCAACAAAGAGGGCTGCTGGTAGTACTCCGCCAGGTAGTCCTCTGAGAAAGAAAAGAGAGAAGACACCCGAGGATAAGGAGTTTGAAGAGATAGACGCTCTTATCACCGCGGCCCTCGGCGCTGAGGACGACGCGTTTGAATATTTAGGGTTCGATCCTTTAAAATGGCGCCAAATTTTAGTCAGAAATTTGAAGAACAACGACTGCCAAATGAAGGACATTCGACATGCTTGTTACATTCTGCTGCTTCGTGGAAATAACATAGTCAAAATCATGTCGAAGACCAGTGAGCAAGGGAAGACAAGGATCTCTGACCTCTGTAGTGTTCTCTCCATCCCCTTGAACAAATTCAGAGCAAGCGACATTGGCCCTAATGTTCTGACACTGGCGCGAGTCGCAGCAGCTTTTCCCGAAGTGGTTGCTTCAATAATGTGCCGGAAGGAGATCACTCGTCTCTCAGCTATAGGAGAACATCTGCCTCCTTACTTGTGTTTCCCGGGTGCAGCGGCCATCATTCCGAGAGCTGAATACAATCATCACGGATCATCCAAAGTCGGACTAGAATCAAGCTCAACAGGGTCTTCTTTCCCCGCCGATTCTGCCAAGCCCGTTCCCTTGGCTGTGGTTTCGAGAATCATAGGTTCTTCCGCCGTTTACCCGCGCATGGTTGAATTTCTTCACTTTGACATTCAGAGAAATCACATTGCGTCAAAACTGATAAGCTTGTCTTAATTAGAGAATTTTATTTAGCGTTTGATATCAATTAAACAAAAAAATTGAATTACCCTAAGGTCTTCACCAAACAAGATAACAGTAATTTTTGATTGACTAAACGTTTATTTTACAAATACAAATAGTAATAAACAAGTTTATGAAAGTAACAGAACATGGACAGATATATAAAAATTTAATCTGACAAATCCAATTCATAAATTTTATAAAGTTCAGTAGCAGTCATATTTTTAATGTGAGCTAATCTACCCATCAATTCAATAGTGATATCGCGAATGTTATTATAGGAATGCAATTTATCCATTAGACCACTAAGTTCCTGAATTTGGATACCTCTAGCCTCATATTTTGCAATCTCATCATTTAATTCCGATAGTTTATTCTGTAAATTTTCTTTAGTATCAGAACATACAATTAACTTTCCTTTTTTCTGAGATGGGGAAGCGTTGCTAGATTCAGAAGGACGCTTTTGGAATGGTGATTTATAGGGAGTGTTGGCTTTATCACTAATTTTCATACTAAAAGAATGATAAAACATAAAATAAATTTGTATCATAAAATACCGAGTGTAAAATAAGCTACGTGTATGCCAAGAAATCATTGAGGGAAGGGTGGGTACAAATCTTTTTTTAAAAGTCGACTGCGGAAGGAATCAGCAAAATTAAGAATGGCGTGAATAACAGCTAATTTTCAAAAGTTCTGACCTATTTACACTTATTTTTAATACCGTATATATTCATCAGAGTCATAATTATTACTACTACCGAAAATCATGAACTGAATTATTAATCGGAAATTTTATGTTATCTTATTTTCTGAATCAGCTCTTTATCTTGAGAACTCTATTTTCTTAGTGATAGTGATATTGACTTGATAGACTGTATTTCAATATACCAAAATTAATATGACAATTATCTGGATGATTAGCTTTGTACAGTCTTTCTCCATTTCTGGAGTTTTTACTCTAGTAAATATTGATTCTAGAAGTGAATCAAACACTTTAAAAGTTTGTGTTTGAGTATATCATTCTTTTCGTATATATTACCGATTCTAATAGCTAATTTCATCGGGGTTCTTAATGATTTCTTGAGTCTAAAACCTTACTTAGAATGGGCAGAAACCATAACGGCTTCAGTGCTATTGAAATTCAGATATTTTTCTATAGAGCAAGATATCAAGAGAACCAAGCCTGAATTCATGAGACATGATAAGACTCTTGTAAGACACAAACGTAAGGAGGTTTTCAGATGAAGGTAAGTTGCAAATTAGAGCACTTTTATTCCTCTACAAAGTAGAAGATAAACATAAGATCTCAACCACAAAAGCATTTCTGCAGCTCATTTCACTGTAATGCTACAAGCTGCTAAACTAGAATGGCAGATGTAAATATTTTATCATACTTCCTGACCCACACCCCAAAATACTGTGCTTCAGATCAGCTAATGATTTAACCCTAAATAACTGGCAAAAATTGTTTGATAAGTTGAAAGTATATCAGTCAACGTGTGCTTAAAGATACATAAGACCACCCAAGAAAGCATCTGAAATTCCATTGTGAATAGAGATACCATTATAAATTCAACAACAAGACTTGCTATAATGAACAGCTTTTGCAAGAGAACAGTATATTTTAGTGAAGCAGAATTTGAAAAATCCACCGGTGTTTTACTCTATCACTGTAATTAGCGGAGACAACAGACGTTTTTGTCACTGTTTTAAGCGGAGACAAAAGACCCTTTTGTCTGTCGAGATTGAAATATCATCGCGTTTTAATAAATAATTAGATTAGTTAGAATTCATCGCGTTCATTGTATAAGCATGGCTCATGCAGAAAATAATACATTTCTTTCTTCTGATAGCAAAACCAAAAATGTAAAGCTTATAATATTAAAATATACCTTTATTTTTTTAATTTGTCATAATAATTATTAGAACATTTGCATATTCATTATGGTTATAGCTTGTTCAAGCTTAATATTTTATACACAAAAAGGTTTTTGTTAAATTAATTGACCTTTTGTAAAAAAGAATAGTTTGTCTTCTTGAGAGTGGCTGAACAGGACACCTCTGTTTTATTTACCTAAAAGTATATTTCATATATCACACCCAATTTGCAGGACTAATGTAACTAAAAAAATGTTAATTCCAAATTTTAACGCTTGTTACTAAATTTATTTGTATTAATGATACTGAAAGTTATTAAAAAGTTAAAAATAGCATAACTCCCTAATTTGTATTTCCTGATTTACTAAACTAACCTAACTCCATTTTCAAAATTATGTCAATATATATGTATACTTCTGTTATAATAAGTTGATAAGTTATGTTTCTATTTATATGTTTATAATAGGTGTTTCTGTTAATATATGTTGGCAAAAAAAGAAAATATATGCACCATTTTTGCAAGACTTTGTATGACTTTATTTCGCTCTCCTTGAAAGTTGATATTTTGGAGTTATGTTAGTCTTGCAAATTGGGTGTGATATGTCTATGTGAATTTTTCATATTCTCTTTATGAAAAGGGATTCATGGCTAATGCATTATTTAGGAAAGAGTTTGGTTGCAGTAGACTCTTGAAAAATAATGATTTCAATTTGTTGTTTACAGTCTTAAAAATATGTTTAAAGCATATTCAGATTTTTAACTGATAGATCTATATTTATGTAAATTAGTATGTTTGAAATATAAATGAAATATATATTTCATTTTCACTCAACAATATTATATTTTAAGGTTTTGAATGAGACCCAGAAGAATATATTTGATAAATACTATGCTCAACAGGGTATGTGTAGCAGTAAAATGAAAACTCTAATTCAACAGTGCGCATTTGAATGTGGTGTTTCGGAAGATGTCATTGTAGTAAGTTAAAAGTGTTGGTTAGCTAATCTTACATACTGTCCTATTTATTTTAGTTGACAATTATTTCATTCTTCAACTGTTCAAATTGTTTAAATCAATGTTTTCTTGCAGCAAACATTGACTTTCACCATTCAATCTCTTAAATTTCACTGCATAAAGCCTGATAAACTAACTTTGTTTTAGTTTGTCAATCGTCATGCTTAATAAAAGTAACTATAACTATAACTCATCATTTCATACTGGTCGTCCCAACACGCATGGACATAAATGCATATAAAGTCACCTCAAATAAAAATCTTAATAAATTGAGAAATTTGATTGATTCTATTCTAAAATTCTGTAAAATTACGCTTAATTTTTGATTGGCTGAATGAACCAGTGAATATTCAGCAAATAGAAATGAGCTAGCTACATTTTACATTAAAATAACCATGTTGGTTATTTTTAGTACAAACATGCCTTTTTCAAATAACCAATGTGTTTATTGATCAAATACTTTTGAAATAAAATAAGATAAGATTTGAATTATACATAGTACATTTGAACTCAAATAATTTATCCGGTCCTTTGAGATTCAAGTTAGGCGGGTTTCACTGCGCTAGAGCCTTCATTTTTAAATTAATAAGTAAACCATAGACCATTAAATTAAATCATTGTATTGACATATTTAATGAAAGTTTGGGGTTTACAACACAGTTTTCATCTATATATCCCCATGTTTAAATTTTAGAATAAAATAGGTAACGAAAGGAGAAAGCAAAATGGAAAGCCTACACATAAACCTTCTTGTCAAGTGACAGGGTACAATTTGTTTGTTGGGCAAGAGGGTTTCTCTGTAGGTATAGGGGATAAATGGAATGCGGTCTCAGAGAAAGAGAAGACAGTTTTCAAAGAAAAGGCACATGCTGCTAATCAAAATTCGGCTGTAGCTGCCAAAATCTGCCAGCTTAAATCAGTTGTAAGTAGAAATTTTCATTTTTGTCGTTAAAAGTTTGGGGTTTTAAATAAAATTGTTTTTTTTTATTCGCAAACAAATTATACTTTTAGAAAACTGTAAGTACCTATATCTTTGTTTCCCAATAACTTTTATAACTTCTTTATAGTGAAAGAATTCTTAAAATCAGTCATGATTTTCGATCTCCATCAGATATCACAGGAAAATAGTATCTATCTATACCTTACTGATTATAAGACTATAACGAATTATCATACTTTAAAATTAAAGTATAAACAATCAAGTTATTTGTGTAAAAATTCTAATAAATAAAGATGTTGGTAGTCTAGGCAGCACAGTCAGTCTATCTTAATCTGGATAGCTTTCCAATCTAACTTAAAAATCTTTGACATATAGAAACTATTTTAATCAAGGAAGCATTTTATTTATGATGGTTTATTTGCCTTTGAATTTTAGGTGTGTGACTTAGAAAAGCTAGGCATTAGTCTAGTTACTTTACTGCATATCCCAGAATCATCCGATGTGAAAGCTTTCTCAAGCAAGCTTGGAGAGAGTTTTCTTGATGAATATAGCAATTTCCTATCTAAGTTTGCCAATCATTGTGGCATTGAAAAGCCTAATTCTGGTAGTAAATCTTATCTGGAACACGAAGTTCGTGTTCTTTTCAATGAAAAAATGAGTAAGTTGAGCAAGGTAGTAATTGTCCTAATTTGTCATAAAGTAGGTATTAAAATGCTCTGGTAAATTCAAGAACGACAATTAATAATTAATAATTTGAATATGTGTACGTCAACTACTAACTCATTACTTTTATTGTTCAGAGTATGCTACTGATGGGAAAATCTCAACATTACCGTATAAGAATCTAGATTGCATTATCGCAGAAGGACTACCACCAGGCTTAAAACTGAAGCGTCCCGAGTTTTATGGTTCAGGGCAACTGAAATTAATTCTTCAAAACACTGATTCCCTTAAACTGACATATATTGGTTTAAACAAATATGAAAAATCAGCCTCACGGCCTTCTCAACCATCACTGTCGCTGTCATCCTCGTCAAATATATCTCACAGACCGTGTATTCCCAATGGAACACTTATAGTAGCGAATGCCAGAACATTTGACAATGTGACAGATTATATGGAAGAAAACATATTTTGGCTATTTATGTCCACAAGGAAAGTAAGACCATCTGATGCGTTCATCAAAGGTGTTTGGCTAGGTAAGACTGGAGAGTAAATATACTCTGTGGTCGACTTACCCAGATGACATATCTGTTTCGCATTTTTTTCTAAAAGATGGTAACCTATTTCTGCTGGAAAAAGATAAACATTTCTATGTAGAGGCAGCTACATACACTCTACTGCTTAACGTTAATATGTGGATTAAAGAAAAATGTAAATCTGCTTTAGCATTATCTCGCGCATCCTAACTTAATTAGTCTACACATATAAAGTAAAAATATTGTAAAAAATATCATTTAATTAATTTCATAATAATACGCTAGCAAACTCCCATCGACTTCATCCTTAGAAATTATTATTTCCATAGAAATTGCACTGGAATTTGCAAGCGTATTACACACAATTATGCCGAAATGTTTTCTTCATTAATTTTCAATTATCTTTTTGTAAGTGTATTCCAAACTTTTATTTTAACTCCTCTATGTCACATCCCCTCTAAAATATGACTATTTTGATATTTATTACGAATAGTTAAGCTGAAAGGGGATTTCTTCTTCGACTCTCTCTCATCTATTATTCTTTTTCACATAAATCGTAAATCCAAAGTTGAATTTATAAATCATACATATTCCACATATTGCTACAGACTTTGACTATTTCTTTTATATTGAATCAAGATTCTTTAGATTTATAAATCAACTCTTGATGAATTTAGCATTTTCTCTCTCGAAATAATAAGAGTTAGATTTATATCGCTGTTGTATAGGGAAGACTTTGCAACTGATTTTGTTTATAACATAGAAATCTGATTTTTTTGTGTGAGACAATAAAACAAAAAACGTCTGATATCTATATGGTTTATAAATAATCGGGTTTTAACCGTTTTTAATCGTCTCTGTAGCCGCAAATCTCTACCTAAAGTGTGCTAAATTCAATTTAAAAACTTAGATTTTTGTATTTTGAGTAACTATTTTTGTACACAGTTTGTCTAACTACATATGTATGTACACACATTTTTTATTCTGTTTTGATGATAAATTGATGGAAAAATATATCGAATGTGTCAAAAATTTCTTTTTTCAAATTTTCATTATCATAGTTATAGCCCGATGTGCCTCATCTCCAAAGCTGCGATTTAAAGTTGTAGTAATATACTTATTTCTGATCCACGGGTTAATCTAGTGAGAATAGGTGTCATATCAAACTGCCTTACTCTATAATTATAAAGTCCATTAAATGGACACTAATACCTATTGAAGTATAATCATCCTTGTCCATCTCAAATATAATTAAACATTATTGTAAGGAATAGCGGGCAAGAACTATTATTTCGGGACGAAGAAGTTTATAGATATATTGGGTCATGACGGGAACAATTTCGTTTTTTCTGAAAAGTGACCCTCTTTTTATTGTTAATTTATTAAAGTGACCCGTTAATTTAATTCTATGAAATTTTGTTTGTTAATATACAGGATTAAGATACCTAAAATAGTACGTATTGAAAGTAATTGATGTACGTAAACAGAATTATGTTATGAAAAAAGTACATTTTGTAAATAATAATGTTATAAAACGAAATTGCTTCCGTCATGAAATATGCATAATAAAAAATATCAAAGGTTGATCTGAAAAAGCCGCGCTTTCTATTAGATTATAGAATTACATAGATCATATAAATGTAAAAAATAACCTGGATTTACAAAGTATTTTGGTTATTGAGATTTGAATATCTATATTCAAATAGACATATAAATTGATTGACTTTTTAGTTATGTTAATGTTAATTAATATATATCGATAAAAGAAATTCATTTATTCAAATTCGGACAATATAGACTGGGTGGAAGAAACAAATGAGCCCTTTACTATTTAAATTAAAGATATTAGACTACTGTCAGTATCTTTGATATAAATAATAAAATATAAATTTATCTGGTAAAAGCATAGAAATAAATACTTATAGTGAGGTACTATACTATATATTATCTATTTCTATGAGTAAAAGTATACGGATACACATACAGGCAGTGATTTATACGCATTATTCGGCAGAATTTCTGAATATTAGGGGTACCCAAATTAATTTCCTTTCCATACAAAAGCGAAATCTGTGTTATTAGTACTATATGTCAATGAGTCAGTCAGCTGAACGATATTTCAGTCAAGTAAGTATACACATAGACTTCACGTATTCATTTAAATAAATATTTTAAGTACAAAATCTGCGCTATGCGATTCACTGTATTAGGAAGTGAAAATATTTTGCCGCATTTCCTATCTATGCTATAATAAAGTTTCCTGTGTTATGTGATTCCCTGCGCTATCCGAGGATTTTTTAGTGGATATAAGAATCTCGCATACTGTAGAAATATTTTTGATTATTTTGCATAATTAGCCTGTATATTTTTATAGACCAGTCGCGAATTTAAATAAATTTTCATTGGAATCGAAACTTTTTTCACTCTAAATTACATAGGTATTACCTTATATATAGGCTATATAGTTTCCAGATAAGGGGGGCCCGGAGTAAATGTGTAGGTACATCAGTGTGACACAGAGAAACTGTTAATCGAGTAATCTGAATTTTGTCCACTGTTTTCTCTGTCACTGTCACATTTTAAATAAATTAATTCCGATTTTTCTTCCAAAATTTTAGTATTAATATTCACATTTTCTCTCAGTTACCCTATACAGATATGCCTTTGTATATAAGTAAACATAAACATTGCCTACGTTTTCCGCTACGTACACTGCAAATAAATAATGAGAAACCCATAAAAAACTGATTTGATAGAATGACTTACGGCCTTATAATTAAATTAATTATAATAGCACGACGCCATTTTGTTTACATACTTTGCCATAATAAAAACAGCGGAAATGCGCATCGATCTTGAATAGTGTAATACAGTATCATTGGTATTTAAAGCGCTAAACGAATACCGATCAATTTATATACCCAGTCATTAAATTCAATTTAGCTCAATTAGTTTTCCTATACAACAATTTCACTATTCATATTTTCTGTCTTATGGGTCGAAAAGTTTTGGAATTTTCTCTTTTTTAAAACCCTAACCGAAACCCAGCGCTTCATATATATGGGTAAAAGAACTATTTTGGTATTATTTACAAATAAATAATAAAACTAGAAAGTTCAAGTAAACATTTATTTTCATTTTTGAATTCAATAAATTTAATAGAAAATTTTGAAAAAAATAGTTACAAAATTATCATTTTATGTGAAGGACAAATAAACATGATCAGAATTACATATTAAATTAAAAACGTATTCAGTAGGATTACAAAATGGTTTCACAGACTCAAAATGGGTTACATGGTGATGAGCTTTTGAAATCATTTTTATATTTAATTGTATTATAGTATTTTAGTGTACTATTAATAGAAGCAGGCGAAACCGCCATTGCCTTTGTAAGTTTTATTGTTGATCTGAGCCAACACAATTTGAAGCTAAAAGACACTTTCAATAAGCTTAATAAAACAAAAAGTGTGCCTAAATTACTAATAACTTTTTTGGTATCAAACCTTAATGTTCACAAGAACTTATAAAAAAGAATCAATTTCATTACAAATTAATCCTCCCTACCATCACTATCACTATCATCCGTGTCATCTAAATTAAATTCCTCATTACTGCTATCATCACTCTCTGCATCCTCCTGTGGAACAAATGTAGATGTTAACAAGGACTCCAACGTATGTATTATGTGACTGTACGTTTTGATTCTATTATAACAAAGAGCGCGCACTTTCACATCAGAATTACCGGCTTCTTCTAACTGATAAACTTGATCTTTGAAAAATTTCAGAGCAGATACCAAATCAGCTTTAATTAAATGAAGTTCTTCATCTGCACGAGCCTGAATTTGATAGAGTCGAATAGCTTTAAGACGAAATTTTCTTGCCACTGGTTGCAAAGCATTATTTTCCAAAAGATTAATTTCAAGGAAAATCACTGCTTCAGGTTTTACAGAGTCTGCCTTAGTAATCGTTTGACCAAGTGCAGCAATGCAAAAATCAGTACTGATTACTGAAGCAAGAGCTTTTCTGGCCCTTAAAGGAGCTGGTGGTGGCATCTTTACAGCGTCTAAGAGACTGTAATTTCAGAAATGAGAAGCTTAGTTTTAATTTTATGTATGCTTGAATTATCTTATTAATATTTATGTGATTGAAAGTTGCTTTCTGTAAAAACTAAGCATGAATTTTCTTCTAATGTAACAGGGTACAGTATGCTGATTTTGAAGATATCATAATCATATTCAAAACTATAAAATAATTTTAATGTCATAAAAAATATTCTTGTATTAATCTTTGGAAACCTTGTAAAATATTGCAACTTAAAATGTTTTTCAGCTGTTGGTCAAGGCCGTGTAAGTGAAATATGGAATTTTGGAATATGAAAAACTGGTCATTTTTACATTAGCTTTACTAATTATTAAAAGCAAACCTATTGAAGCATTCATTTAGGTTTAACATTAAATTTTTAAAGCTGAGTTTTGTGTTTGAGTACATTTTTTACATGAATAATGCAGATTCCTTTAAAACCTCTCATAAACTTCCAATACAATTTGAATATAATTTGGAAATTGAAAATATTATAAGAAGCTCTATCATTATGTCCCTTACAGTATTACCAAATATATACATTCTGCATATATTCTACAATACCAGTTCAATAGATATTAATCTGTATCTTTTTGTTATCTAAATGTTGAAAGATCTGTGCAGTCTTGCCTGCTTTAAAATGACATTGCTTTATCAAAGAAAAACAATTATTCTTTTAACCCGCTAGAAAATGAAATTTCGGACCGATTTCGGCCGATGTCTGCCCGAATTCGGCATGGCGGAATAATTTCGGCCATCAACATTTCTTTTTTTATTATCCTGAACTATTAAATTCTTATATTCTAGTTGTTTAAATATATTTTCTGCATTGATTTAAATCAATAAACAATAAAATATCTTTTCGGATTTAAGGCGGCTGGCCGCCATTTGCCGCTATGACCTCGGCATATCGCGGATGGCCGTCATTTGCCGCAATGACTTCGGCATATCGCGGCTGGCCGCCACTGACCGCTATGAACTCGGCATTCGCGGCTGGCCGTTATTTGCCGACTTAGAGTAGGCAGTATGGGATTCCTAAATTGGTACGTTGTATATATTTTTTGTAATAATCTAATATCGCTGACTTTGCTAGTTTCATGACTCGATAAAAAGAATATGGAGCTTAGATATTTTAATACAAGGTACTCAGTCTATAACTACCAAAATATCTAAAACTGGTCAAAACTCGTGGAAACATTATCGAAATATATAAATGCTTTATACTTTTTGTATTTGTAATGTTTCACTCTTATTTGTTTATATATGGCCAAGAGTTTTTGGTGCGCCAATTTTAAATTCTTTTAATTGCGTTTTTACTGTTAAATTACTGTTAAGCATGGCTTCAAGAAACTTTCGTAAAAGAAGACAAATTTTAATTGATGAACTCTTTGAAAATGAAGGTAAAATAGCAGTTCTTAATTTATAATGGAGTAAATACTCTTCAACTATATTTTATATGTATTTATAACCTATTCTAAAATTGATTTATTAATCTTAAATCTAATCAAATCTCAAAATTTGGAACTTTTATTATATATATATATAAAATATTTGTGAAAGTTAATAGAAGTTTAATATATATTCTCTGATCAATACAGTTTTGTACGCATACATAAATATATAAAATACATAAATGTTCAAAATAATTTTAACATCTCTTCCTTTTCTACCTGAGATACTGAATTTGTTTTATATC
>JAYMFX010064780.1:0-14051 GCA_036784945.1 Monocelis spectator
GGTTTGTGTAATGATATCTTTACCGTCCAGTAAGGCTGTTCCATTAGTAGGTGATAATAGGCCTATTGAAATAGAAAAAAATCGAATTCAAATAAAAAAAATTATATCAAATTTTATAATTCATTTTATCAGTCTATTTAGTGACAATTATTTAAAACCCTTTAATTCAAATATTACATTTTACAATTCTCTAGAGAACTAATAAATAATTATTAATTCTGCTTTGTTCTTTACCCGTAATCATGGACATTGTGGTGGATTTTCCCGCTCCATTGTGACCCAATAAAACTGTGATTTGACCTTTATAGATTTTCAATGAAATATTATCAACCACCAATTTATCACCGAATTTCTAAATATACATACAATAAGGAATTAAATGAAGGAACATTTGATCTTCTTGTAGTAAAATTATTATTCATATCGTTTATACCTTGCTGAGATTCTTTATTTTGATTCCAGATTTGAGAGCAGTAGGACCAGGTTGAAAAAATTTTTTAGAAATTTTATTTTTCGCTTCTAATTCATTTACTTTATTACTCCTTCTCTATAAAGATAAAAGAGAGCATTAAGAAAATATTAATGTGTAATAGATTCTCAGAATAAGATAAATCTAATGAGCACATATGGTCATCGACTTTATTTCTTAAATCATATAAAATCACAAGAAATTTAATAAGAGGATTACTTTCTCTTTCCTGTGTGCCGATAGTTTTGTCATCAGAACCTGATATAAGTTAAATTCGTCAAATAAGATTACTACTAAAAATAGGACAACATTTACTAAACTAAGGAGCAGTATTTGTAATAGACTGGGCACTGTCGGCTCATAATAATCATCGTAAGCATGCATATTGAAAGATTCAAAAGTTATGCCGTAACCTAAACAAATAGATAAAAATAGTTTTTTAAAATATGTTATTATCAAAATGATTACTACACACACTATTGCTATTGCTATTCACCTAAAATTTCTAACTTCATTAAAACGATAGAAAACATTGGAAGGGCATATCCAGGCCAGAGACAACCATACAATAACCAGCTTGGAAGGTATGCATTAAACACATAAGCTAATCCAAAGCCACTGATGCATATAATTAGACCACCAAGCAGGCTGCTCAATTCTAAAATAAAATGATAACAGTTAAATAACACCATTTTATCAGTGTCTATGCTTCCATGAGAATATAATGAAAAAATCATCAAAGCTATGTACATTAAAAGAAAGGTGATTTTAGTTTTGATACTTAATTAGAATGTTAGAAGCTTCATAAACATTGATGCACCATTACGTACATAAGTATCTGATTATTTTCACGAAATTTGAAAAGTGAAGGTAATATTTTCTTAAGCAACATTATATTATTGACATTTAGCAATATACTAAATTGATAATTATATTAATGTTAAACTAATTCTAAATATATATATATATATATTAAGATAGTGTAATTTCTATACAGCGCTATACAATATTTCATTCCCGAGAGTACTTAGCCGGGATTCGAACTCTCGACTCCTGGATGGGTGGTGGAGCGTTCTAACCATTCGGCCAGCGCACTCTACAAAAGAATGACCATTTGAAAGCCTTCTTATACTGCATGCTAATTCAACTGGATGCTGAATAATACATAGAAATTTGTTTTCTATAAGCTTGAAGCAGTAGGATTGAATAACCTACTGTTATTAACACTTCACACTGTTAAAAGTGACTCAAAGTCAAGATTAGCACAACCGCCAGCTTAGCGGGTTATATAATTATAATTAATTTTATAGGTGTACCACTGCCTTTCTGATTCAGCATCCAGTTGAATTAGCATGCAGTATAAGAAGGCTTTCAAATTGTTATTCTTTTGTAGAGTGCGCTGGCCGAATAGTTAGAACGCTCTCTAGGAGTCGAGAGTTCGAATCCTGCTAAGTACTCTCGGGAATGAAATATTGTATAGCGCTGTATAGAGATTACATTATGTGGTACACCTATAAAATTATTTATAATTCTCTTTAGAGATATTTAGAATAAATTTATAGAATACCCACAGAGTATATAGACGCTGTTTATACTCTACGAAGATCATAGAGAGATTGTAATATCTGGTTGGGAAGGTTTGAATTTACAGAGAATTACAGGGGCACTTAACATTGTCCTATTCTATTTATTTTTTATGGATTTCTTTTCAACTAATTTCAATACATCATGATTAAGGTAATTTTATATTCATAGATATTAATTTCAGCATGAAATGAAAAACCATGACCACTAACTGAAAAATAAAAAATTTCACAGCTGACCAAAAATCAACGTATCAATACAAGAATGATAATTTACCCAAACATGTAATACTGACTGACACTCACTTGATTCGAACAGACTGGTGACTGCTGTCGCAAATAGCAAATAGTAAAGACCGAAGTACCATAAAATACAATATAACAGAATAGCACTTGAACGTTGGAAAAGCGCTCCATTTAGGGGGAGATTTATTTTAAAAATAACTATGAGAGGAATAAGAGCAACCGTTACTATTAGTAAATTAACGATGATATGACTCAAACTATTGGTCCATGGCTTCATCCCCATGATTTTCAGATTATCCTAAAATAAAATAAAAGACATAAGCATCAATGAAGCTTTAACTACAGAAATATGCATGAAGACAAAGAATTGTAACAAACCATTCAATTTTAAAGTATTAATATAAGATATGAAAAGAAATGGTAAATTAATAAATAAATAAACCCTTGGGGAATGTTGTAGTTTATGTCGTAAGATAAAAAAAACTAAATCTGACCAAATCTTCATGATAGAAAACTAATAATCAATAATTTTATGTGAGCTCACTCAAACTTTTTCGGTATCTTCCACATGAACATCTTGTATTGTACTAACACTTTAATAACCTTCCTCCTAAGACATGTATTGTACATTACCCATCATCGGTATGATGGGTAATACTACGCTAGGGCTAATTCTCAGATAAGCATACTCTTTTTGGCTAATAGCGCGACTTAACAGATGAAGGGGATAGGCTCGACCATGGCTCGACCATGGCATCAACCACAGGAATAGGCTCGACAAGGAATAAACGCGACACTTGGCAACAACAGATTATTTCATGAGTAATCAAAATTGTTTTCCAACCGTCAACCATATGAATTTTATTGGAATTCATAAAATTGATTTAACATCGAAGATTTTGTTCATTAGAATATCATTAATATATATGTATGCATACATATACTAAAAATAAAATGTTAAATATTAAGCAATTAAACAGTATATGAAATAAAAATTAAAAATTATGTACATACATATATAGTTATACTTATTATTAATATTATATCCCCGAGTAACTCCGATTCCTGATGTTGCCAAGTGTCGAGCTTATTCCTTTTCGAGCCTATTCTTGATGTTGCCAAGTGTCGAGCTTATTCCTTTTCGAGCTTATTCTTGATGTTGTCAAGTGTCGAGCTTATTCCTTTTCGAGTCTATTCCTGTTTGTCAGTGTCGAGCTTATTCCTTTTCGAACCTATTCCTGATGTTGTCAAGTGTCGAGCTTATTCCTTTTCGAGCCTATTCTGCCCTCCTGACTTAACATTAAAGTTAATTTTACAATGAGCATTTTGTACATTGGGCGAAGTGATGAATCATGAGGGTGATGATTTATAATAATTTTTTTTCTATGCCTAATCGGAAAAGTCGACTTTCTATGATTTTAAAGCTTAGGAAAAGTATCACTTTTCTTTACACTTTTCACTTTTCCTACCAAGCGGAATACTTTTCCTTACACTTTAAAAATTCTGAATAATAATTTGAATAGAAATCCGAGTATGGAAATAGTTTTTTTTTCTTTAAAAGGAACGTAATTGTTTTCTATTATAATTTTCATAGAAATATAAGAGGTTTGCATTCATAAGAAAAAAATCGCCGTCCTTCATTGGAAGGAAGGAAGGCGATGTTTTCTTATGAATGCAAACTCCTATATTTCTATGAAAATTATAATAGAAATTAACAATTACGTTCTTTTTAAAGGAAAAAAAACTATTTCCATACTCGGATTTCTATTCAAATTATTATTCAGAATTTCTATACTAGTAGAGCATAGAAAAAAATTACGTTCTTTTATTGGAAAAGTATTATTTCCATACTCGGATATCTATTGTACCTGTTGTTGTTGTTGTTTCTCCCGCTCATAGTTAAATGAGGAGCATTTCGGCTCGGGCGATAAACTGCGCCGCATCCGCTGTGTTCCGCAGGAAGCCGGGATCCGGGAGGATCCCGATGGTGTTCATTCTGGCTGGGTTCAGCGCGTCGCAGTTGCAGACAAGGTGCTCAATAGTATCGGGGGCCCCATCACATCTCTGGCACCAGCTACCCCTGCAGTCGTGCTCATTGCAGCCTTTGCACTCTGCTATGGGTACTCCTCCGATTCGATGTTTATATTGGTAGGCTAACGGACAATGACCGGTTCTGAGTTGGTGGATTGTCACTGCTGTCTCTCTGTTCAGATGTTCACAGCCTTCTGTCTTCTTTCTATCCGAGACCCTGGTATACCAGCTATTCTTCCGTTCTTTCCTCCATCTGTTTTTTCTATTTCTTTTTGCCGTCTTCTTGGTTGCCTTTAGTGCCTTCTTTGGATATATCGTCCATTATCTCATTGCCTTCGATGCCGCAGTGAGCTGGGACCCATTGCAGGTGTATGTTGATATTCCTACTGCCTAGGTGGTGGAGGTCTTCCCAGATATCCCTCAGGGCTTCCGAGTCTTGGACGTACGGGCCGTTTTGTAGCTTTTGGAGTGAGCTCTTGGAGTCCGAAAGGATCCGTATGGTTTTGCCGTTCCAGTTTCTGTTCGTCGCCATTTCCGTCATCTTTCTCACCGCTGTGCGGATGGCTTCTATTTCTGTTGAGAAACTGCTGCACCATTTCCCCGCGGGTTTGCTAATTTGGATGTTCTCCTCTTCCTCCATGCAGATGTAAACACCGCTTCCTCCGTTTCTGACACCTTCCATCACAGATGGAGGGTGACTGGGTGCATGTTCAGACTGGGTGACTGGATCTATTGTACCTCGATCGCTGCGCTCTCTCGTTATAATAGATATCATCGTACGGAAAAGTGCTACTTTTCCAATTTCAGGAAAATAACTATATTTGATCTCATGATCAAAGGTGGAAGGATAGAGTTTAAAATATGATTACGTTTTAATGCCGCTGTTAAGAGTTTAATACTTTGATCGTGACGTCTTCTATCAAGATCTATCATGCAATTATTTATTTAAGCATGGGCCCACAAATTATGCGATAACACCTTTTGGGAAGTGTCTGAGATTTTGATCCGTATAAGTAAATAAAAAGAGCTGTAACGTACACGAATTTATTGCAAATAAAATAAAAGTTCATCAGACCGGTTTCGATTAATAGCTTCTTCAGTGGTGAAGAAATTAAAGTGAATTAAAATTGATAATTAAATTATTAAACAATTATTAAATTATCCAAAAGAGAAAGAGTTAATAAGGAACAGTTATTAAATGATTATTATACATAGAAATGTAAATAGACATCAATTTGAACAGAGTTAGAGAAATTATAATTAGATTTAGAATAGGGAACAATAGAACGAAAGGATTGTGGCGAATAAACAGAAGAATCCACTCCAGGATAGATATAAGTTTTAATGCGAAGAATCCAAGAATAAAACTGTTTAGACGGAAGAGTTCTGATTAAAAGATTGAATACCCTGAAAAAATAAATTATCTATAGAATGATTAGGTAGGTGAAAGGGAAAAGAGAGAGGATCCAAAGATTTCTGAAGAATACGCTTGTAAATTCCGGCGCAAATTCTATGGAAAAAGCACACCCTTAACAACCCTAAAATTACCGGTATGGGGAGTTTCTAAGGGTGTTCTAAACAAAGTCTATGGAAGTTTTCATGCGTATTGTTTTGATAAGATTTTTAATAGAGACAGAAACCGACATTGCGAATATCTAACAGAAATAGGACCACAGATAGAGCAATAGACAGTGAATATACTACACGAAGAACTACAGGATATAAAAGAAAGAATTCTAAATTGCTGAAAAGAATTGTCATAGACATACATTGAAGGGAGAGTCCTAACACAAAATTCCCAAGAATTGCAATTCTATGAAAACCAAAAGAGAATTTGCGCCTTGCTGATAAAACCCTGTAATAACCATAATCTCAAAACACGAAAAGAATAACCTTGTGAAACTGAAGATTTAATAATTTTAAGAACAGCGATATCAAAATCAGCTTTGAAGGAACATCTCCTAGCCAACCGAAGAAATTGAGATCTGATTATTGAAGTTTTTAAGGTGAAGAGAAAATCTATGGATAAGGTGCCCTGTGAATGTTTCCTTAAAAAAGACTTTGTAGTTATAGATGCTTAGAGGCATGAAAATTCAAAGGCTTAAATATACAAATATCTAGAAAATCAATACTATTGAAATCACAATTAAAAGTATGTTCATACATTCATAAAAATTACCAAGATACTCCAGAAATTGATTTAAAGATTCAAGATCTCCAGACCAAATACCAAAAATATCATCAATATAACGCTTGAATAAGAGAGGTTTGACATGATGATTAAAAATATAAAAATATAGAGGCATAATTAGGGGCAAAACTTTTCCCCATGGCTGTGCCACACATCTGTAAGAAATATTAATCATTAAACACAAAATCATTACGCCTAAGATTAATTTCCAAGACTAGAATCGGGTCTATCAATGATGGGATATTTATCGAACAGCTTTTAAACCTAAATTAATTGGAATATTAGTATACACCCCTTCAATATCTATAGAAAATAAAATACATGTATCTGGTAATTCTAAGTTGGAAAGCAAAGAAATAACATTATCAGAGTCTCTAATAAAACTGGGAATATGACGAGCTAATGGTTTCAGATAAAAATCTATGAATTTGCTAACTGCATATGATTCACTATTGGTGTCAGAAATTATTGGTCGCCCAGGAGGAATGTTTGACAATGGCCATTTTGGCTTATGCACCTTAGGAAAACATGTAGAATAGACGAGGTCGTGGTTGAGCGTGAGGCAATAGAAATTAATGTTTTTTGATCGATTTCACCATGCTGAAACATTGCAGATAAGCATAGATGGAGAAGTTTTGTCGTGATTGGGTACACGGGCAATCCAAGCGTTTGTAAAACCTTTCATTATCTAATTGACGCATAGCTTCCCGAATATAATCCTCTTTATTCTGAATGATTATTAACGAACCTTTGTCCGTTGGTTTAATGACTATTTTGTCATTTTTCTCACTTCATTGAAGGAATCACGTTCTAATTTAGTGAGGTTATCCCGGTCTTTATCTTCAATATCAGGATGAAATATTGATATATTACTATCGATAAAGTTAGTGTTCAAATCATAGATTTTAAAATAAGGCGATTGGTAAGTGTTTTTAGGTACTAAGATTTGTAGACAGTAATTTTCTCAAATTATTTTCATTGGAAAAGGAGTTTTTGAAGGGTTTAGGAATAAATTGGAGTCCTTTTTCTAGAAAGCTAAAGTTAACCCGGCGTTAAAAACGCTAGCGGTCCGCTAGTGGCACTCTGGCATGTGGTGGCACATGCAAAAAAGTTATTTTTAACTAATAATGGTGGTAAGCTGATTTATTTAATCTGAATATGTTGAACATCATGTCTGTACCATATAATGAGTGATCTAATATCAAATCTGATTTGTAAATCATTCAATTAAAATTGTCAACCTCTGCTTATTGCAGTTCATTTGTTCTTTCTTGCACAACTGCTTCACGGGCAATCCTCAATTCGGGCGGAAGTTTCTGAACTCAGACAAGATGTCAACAAATTACCCATTTGGTTTCTTTAAATATGTCTACATCGGCCCTAGATAATCCTCATTTTAGTGAGCCCATATTTCAGTCTAAAGACAAATATGAAGATAAAGCGAATCACCCCTAACATTTGGTATGCTACAGTTACATGACATAAATAGTTAGAATAAACAACACCACATTTATTAATAACCGACTGATATTAATAATAATAATAATAATAAAAAATATATTTGAAATAAAATTACATAAAGATGAAAAAAAAGTATATACAGTGTGACTACATCTCATACAGTAAACTGGTACAATGGAGAATGTAGCACATTTAATTTGCAAGGTAATAAATATAAAGTTAGTCAAGGTACATAGGTATATTAAATCAACAGGGAATTACACAGGAAATAATCACGGGCAACGGTCAGCGGACGATGTTGACCACAATATTAGATGAGTTCAACGAATGTAGCATGCCTCAATTATCAATTTTGTTTATTATGTATTATAATTATAGGTTTCATGAATGAAAAACAAAGGAGGGGAAAATTATAAAGACAATCTAATATGTATGTATTAAATGCATTGTTATCAACATCGCTTCAGAGATTAATAATAGAAAAGGAACATGTAACAAGATGCCGTTTTTTGATAATCTGGAAAACGCTTTGAAGGGTAAATTAATTTTTTAGCATTTGAATTTGAACTTATTATGTACTATTTAGATAGGTACTCAGTTTAAACTAACCTATTGCCGCAAATAATCTGATCGTATTTATAGACTCTATATATAGGCAAGTTAAAATTACGGAAACGGAAATCTGTACAATCCTTATTCTACAAGCAAGTGAAAACGTTGAAATAGTTAAGACCATTAAATACTTGGGTATCTTTCCTCTTGCAACGTATTTTCAAAAAAGCGCTGTGGAATCATGAAAGAAGTTCTGAACCTAAAAAAGATTTCGAAAGATCGTATGCTGAAGCTTCTTCTAAAGTAAAGTATAAAAAAACAAGATCACGGACTTCGATCTTTAATGCTGCAGTTGATTGTCATAAAGTTGAAGACTGACAGTTCAGTATACATCTAACTCTCGTGAACAGAAAACCTTTTATAATTACTGAAGTCTCTTAGCTCACAAATCTTCTGAACTATGTTTTTACTCAAAAAGAATTATTCTGTGGAAAATACTGTTAAAGTTTCATGTATTTGATTCTGAAAACAAATTAGTAGTAGTACTCTTGAAAATGCGTAAATATAGATCCATAGTTTTTTATGCTAAATTCCTATTAATCGGTTATGTCTTGTGGATAACTCGAATTTAATCATATTTAGTAAATTTCAGGATTATTCCTATAGATTTAATTCTGTAACTATTTCAGCATCCACCACTTCGCAATTTCCTGTGTGTACGGAGAAGGAAATCGAAAATGTAATTGTAAACCTTAAGAACAGTAGTATTGAATTGATAGAGAAGGTGGTCGAATGGAGAAAGAAAACTAAGGAATGTAGTTTTTCGGCGAAATCAAAAACACATTTTGTGGATTCCAATTCGGATTCATAACTGCTATTTATCTATAACTATTTTTATCTGATATGGTATTATTTTTTGTCGATTAATTTTGACTTAAATACTCTTACTTTTGTCAATGATTCTTCCCATTCATATTTATTAAATCTGAATTTTTTTGAATATGTTTGTTTTCAAATTATTTAAATTTTATTAGTTTTTGCAAATCTAAGTATATTACTAAGAGTAGTGTAGTATAAATTGTTTTTTTAAGTTTTAGTGGCTCAGCCACTAGTGGACCGCTAGCGTTTACCATGACACTTGCCACTGCTGTTTCGACAGCGGGTAGCCACTAGCGGACCACTAACGTTTTTAACTCCGGGAATGTTGCTGCTAGAGGATAAATTTAGAATTCTGCTTCCTGCCCTAGGCATATATGAAGAGAGTTTAAATGGGGAGCTCTGAGGTGATTTGGATCTAGTAGTATGATGAGGCGTTTCTGGAACGTACACTATTGGATCCATCTCTGAGGATTCTTCCATAAAGTCCATGTGAATCTCATCCCAGTTGAATTTATTTTTCTTAGTTTCGGGTGCTTCGATTTCCTCTTAAAGCGAATGCTAGATGATTCTTTGTTTTCTTGACTAAGTTTTGGTAGGGAATTTGATCTGTAAGCGGTGTTGTGAGGATTTAGATTTGTTTGGAACACTTGATTTGCAATGTCTTTGATCATCACTTTTCGATTTTTTCGCCTTCATTGGGGGGTTGTTTCGCAGGGCCAGACTCCCTTTGAATGACTTCAGTAAAAACAAAAGAATTAATTTTGTTCCACCCTTTTTCGAATTCATTATGGTCAAATCTCTTACCCATTGAGTTCATGCACCATTTGTTCACTAGTTTATGAATTCCTCTAAGGATTCCTGACTTTAAAACAGCAATATGGTGATTATACAGAATGTATTTCATGCCCAATTTTGCAACCACAAACAAAAATGCTGATGTAATCGAAGATTGTTAATATCAAAGTCTTTCCGATTAGAATACAACTCAGAGTGATTTGGGAAATTATTCCGATTAGAATTCATCCATGGGTTTTTAGAAAAGGTATTTCTATTGGCACTTATACCCGAATAATTAGGAAATCTTTTCCGTCTAAACAGGTTCATTCTTGGATTCGTCGCCTTAAAACGTATATCTATCCAGGAGTAGATTCTTCTGTTTATTCGCGACAATCCTTTCTGTTTATTGTTCCCTATTCTAAATCTATGTAATTATAATTTCTCTAACTCTGTTCGAAATGTTGTCGAAGAAATTTTTTATCTGGATTCAGTTCTTTTAATAATTTAAAAAAATCATTGTGTACATCAAAATTGATGTCTATTTACATTTCTATGTATAATAATCATTTAATAACTGTTCCTTGTTAACTCTTTCACTTTTTGATAATTTAATAATGTTTAATAATTATCAATTTTAATTCACTTTAATTTCTTCACCACTGAAGAAGCTATTAATCGAAACCGGTCTGGTGAACTTTTATTTTATTTGCAATAAATTCGTGTACGTTACAGCTCTTTTTATTTACTTATACTGATAACACCTGTTTGGAAGTGTCTGAGATTTTGATCCACCATACCAAAAATGGGGTTTGCATATAGAATACATTTGTGATAATAATTATTAAGCGGTTAAGTTTGAAAGATTACCTTTATTTTCGATTCTTTTTCAGTCATTAACGAATCCGATTGTATAGTAAATATAGCAAAGCCAAAATACCAAAATGTTAACATAACTTGAAAAGTCGAAGCAGCAACAGTTATATATCCAATATAGGCAGGACCAGGTAGAGCTGGGATAACATTGAAGAACTTTGGTAAATGGGACCTATTATTAGATATTCTCGAAACAATCAATGAATTGATTCTATAAAGAGGTTTATACGGAAAATCCATTTGTTGTACTGCACGTCTATCATATGGTGTAAATTTATAATATTTACTGATATCTTTTGGAGCACTGGTTGGTTGGACTATTTCAAAAGATATTTCAGCAGCAGTACCTTGCGCTAGAATGGAATCCACCCAATTAAGAACCTGCAATCCAATTTTGCCTGAAATTCGGATAAATACTCATTTATCAAATCTCCACAATATATTGTAAGTTAAAGACTTTGCTAAAACCAGACTCATATTAATTCTTTATAGAATAATATATTTATTTTGAAAACCACAATAAAATTTTATTTATGGAAACTATAACATAAATTTATAGCCAAAAATGGCAAAAAGTGTGTTAGCTTAAACCTTAAAATAAATGAAATAAGTGGTTAGCTGAATTCAAATTTTAAATTTATAACAGCTAGCTAACTTTGGTTTTCAATGATCTATGTAACCGAATATAAGTTTATATAATCGTAGGTATATGTACTTTTCTGTATAATTAAAAACCAAAGTTAGCTAGCTGTTATAAATTTATAATAATTCAATTTAAAATTTGAATTCAGCTAACCACTTTTATTTCATTTATTTTAAGGTTTAAGCTAACACACTTTTTGCCATTTTTGACTATAAAATATATTTCAATTATTTTTGTTTCCATTTTAATGATAAAAGCATTTTTGCGTTATAAGAATATATTGTATTTCACAATTTATACAATATAATCTATTAGTTACAAGTAACCGTTTTATTTAGGATAATGAAAATAAATGAATTTTAAGAAATTATTATGCCACGTATTATAGTGTTTCCGGATACATACATATTGTCATTGATATAAAATCTTAATCTGGCTTACCTAACTCTGTGCCTAAAATACCAGTACCTAGTACCATAGGTACCAATACCTAAGTATACAGCATTATTTCTATTTCTATACTTGTTCAATTTTAAACGTGATCGTGTGCGTAGAGTAATGATACTAAGAGACAGAAACGCATATCGCTGATTTTGTGCCAACAGAACGAGCAATTTCCTATCTCCGCCATTATGAAATGACGAATTACAAATTGACGTCACTCCTAAACGCTTGGTCTGATTTTAATATCTTTTTCATTAAAAGCAAATCCCAAAAGAGCACTTTCTAACAATATCAGAATTGATAAAATCAAGCCAGGTGTTCAGAAGTGACGTCAATTTGTAATAGGTAGTTTTGTATAATGGCAGAGATAGGAAAATGTGCGCGCTGTTGGCACTAAACCAAGCACCAAACCATCGATATGTGTCTGTATTTTCTTGAGAGGTTACTCTTAGTACGCAGTACTATATTATTACTCTATGATCGTGTGTATCAAAGACTTTAAATATTATAACTTATATATTAAAAAATTGACATGCAACTAACTTTGATCATAACTATCGTCATATTTAATTATAATACATACATCCTTTTTTATGACTCAGAAAAATGATTTCCCAACCAGTCTAATTGGTTGGCACTCTGTCTAGATTTACTGTCTAGTAGTAAATGCCTGAAGTAAATCCATGATTTGGCTAATATTTAACATGAAAAATGTAGTTTTTACATGATTTCTTAGCCCCTTGATACTTTTTCGAGCGGATTTCTCGTATCAATACACAAACACATGCATATGCTAAATTTTACTAAAATTGGCTTATCCTAAATTGTACTTATTGGTGCCCAAGAAAGAAGAAATAAAGAATTGTTCCAAAACGGGTTTCTTTGAGAGGCTGTAACTTTTGAACTACCTACTTGACCGATCAGCATGAAATTTTCACACAAAATAGATTTATAAGGGGGATTGCTAAATTGAATAGTTCGTGTTTACAATTTATTTAGATTTTATTTTATAACGTATTGAAAAACACCTCATTTTCAGGGCTCTTATAATACCTTATAATTACTGCATAGTTCGCTTAGCTTTAACAGCTAACGGCCTATTGTCATAGGCCTAGATATACAATAATTCTAACAGGATTCTTAATTATTAGATTATTTAAAAATTAATAAGTAATGGCTAATAGCTTTATAATTCCTGATCTATTTCGTTACTTTAGCTTCTTACTGCAAATTGACATTATAATTTTATCCAACAAAAATTCTCAAAAATTGAAACTGTTTAGGTACACCAAAATAGTGGATTAACAAATAAATTAATATTTCAATGAAACATAAAGATTACCTACTTCTGTTTGAAGTTCTTTTCAGACCATTAATCATATCATCTTTTGATTTGTAGAAGTAAGCATTCGAATTCAATCCCCCTATAGTCATTAAAAATGCATAACTTAAACATATAATAACTGTAAGTCTTAGAACTTCAAAAAGGTTAAAGACCAGTATTCAAATATTGATTGTTACCTAAAGCCGGAAGTGTCACAGGAGTCTCGAACATTATTTGTATGTTCATATTTTCATAATTACAATTTTTAAAGCAGCCAAAATAGTTTCCAAAATATACAATTTCAATATGATACCTAATTTCTGCGGTTTGTCTAATATAAAAAGAAATGATTCTTTACAATTCGTGGTGTCAATTTTCA
Organism: Monocelis spectator; assembly: GCA_036784945.1. Classification (NCBI taxonomy): domain Eukaryota; kingdom Metazoa; phylum Platyhelminthes; order Proseriata; family Monocelididae; genus Monocelis; species Monocelis spectator. The sequence continues at coordinate 13,853 of JAYMFX010064780.1, forward strand.
ATAATCTTTCCCCCTTACCTACTGCTATATCTGTGGAATGGTGATTCTTTCCCAAATAAAGGGTACTTTCCCATACTTTGATTTTACAAAAAGGGTAAAAAATATTTTTTTTGTGCAAACTAATTTAGGCCCTATTCGCTCACGAAAAAAATCAAGAATTTTCAGGGCGAATGGATTTTTTTCAACAAATTTAACGATG
>JAYMFX010064891.1:0-14047 GCA_036784945.1 Monocelis spectator
GGGAGGGTAACAGTGCCAGTGGTCTGGTTCACATTACTACTTATATTAACAGTTAAACACTTACCGTTTTGGGAGTTTTGTATGGTTCGACAATTCTCGATAGTTTAAAGTCACAGGTGGAGTGAACTCGCAGAGTATAATGGATGGTGTTGTTCTTCTCGTATTGTGATACTACCACGTGGTAGACCTGTCGACCCTTCTCTTGTTCCACCTTTACCAGCGTGTGCGGACTATTGATTCGGGGACTGTCTTTAAAGGGTTGTGGTTCATGAGGATAATACACTCGCTGAGTGGGAACATCCTTATAGATGACGAGGGCTATGAACTCTCGATTATTAGCGAAGTCAGTCTGAAATTCATTTTGATAGCCAAGAGTTAATCCTGACCAAAATAGTTTGATAGTAGGTATGACCACTTGGGGTGGTAGTTTGATATATTCTAATAACTCTCCAATTCTATGGAAATTTAGACTTCACTTTTGGATGCTTTTTGGATGCTTCACTGTTTAAGAGCGATATCCGATTTCTATTGGCAATAGCAGTTTATCGCTACTCTGTTTAAGAGCGATATTCGATTTCTATTGACAATAGCAGTTTATCGCTACTCTGTTTAAGAGCGATAGTCGATTTCTATTGACAATAGCAGTTTATCGCTACTCTGTTTAAGAGCGATATCCGATTTCTATTGGTATTTGAATGTGAAAAAATAAATTCGCCTGGACTGGGATTCGCACCACAGACCTGCTGATCCGTGTCAGCTGATCATTTAACAATTAAGCTACAGACTATGGTACTATCTATTACTGTACAACAAGACTTTACAACAATTTATTGTAGATTCTGCCCACTAAAAGTGGAAAAACAAAACAATAAAATAAAATGTTGAATACCTTGTCAGTGATGTGTCTGGTGAGCAAGATCCACACAGGAGATGGACTAGGAGCATTCACTTCCAGGCGATATTGCGGATTGTCCGAGATATTATACATATCACGCTTGGGGCCTTCGCGACAAAACCAAGTACTGAATAGAATTAGAATTTACTTATCAATAACTGTTTACGTAACTATAGAAATTTATTATGTAAAATATAAATATCGTTATAATTATTTCACTACTACCAAAAATTAATGAGTAGTAAAAAATAAACAATTGATTTCGTGAAGAATTAAAAACTTTTTAAATTTGAGTATTTTCAGTAAATCATTACTCGTGATAGCAAGTCTTTTTTGGAAACAGATCGGGATTCCAATTCACATAAATAACATCGTAAAAATGACATAATGAGTCGTAGTCAATCCAAAATACGCCATTATCATGAAGTTTCGCAGCAGCCATGTCGTAATTAAGAGCTTTCTGAAGACTGGGTGTCCAATTCTTTGTATCTTTTTCACTGTAATTACCCTTCCATCGCATGTGACTCCACGGATTCTTCAGCATAAGGAATCGTTTACCCTAAAATAATTACAATGAATATAATCCAACTTGATATCCGCAAAAATCGTATTCAAACTGTCAAATTCAAGTCCAGTGCGTATCAATTACATCAACTTCTCTGATATCCAGCATGGCATACGCATGAGTAGGAGCTAGGCCGGACCTCTCTTCGTCAATTTTCGACAATTCGCCAGTAGCAACAGTGACTAAACAATCCCCTTTGTGAAATCTCTCATTCAACTTTTTGAATTCTTTGTCTTTATTAAATTTTAAACTGTCCTTGCGAATAGCAATTCGTTCAGGAATCCATCCAGTCAGAGCGTGAAGGTCAATATTCTAAAATTACAGCAAGTAGACTCGAGATAGAGAGAGAGAGAGAGGATTGTCTAACTAGATAATACAAACACTATCCATAGCAAGTAGACTCGAGTTAGAGAGAGAGAGAGAGAGAGAGAGGATTGTCTAACTAGATAATACAAACACTATACACAGCAAGTAGACTCCAGGAGTTAGAGAGAGAGAGAGAGGATTGTCTACTAAAAAATACAAACACTATACACAGCAAGTAGACTCGAGCTAAGAGAGAGAAAGGATTGTCTACTAGAAAATACAAACACTATACACAGCAAGTAGACTCCAGGAGTTAGAGAGAGAGAGAAAGGATTGTCTACTAGAGAATACAAACACTATACACAGCAAGTAGACTCGAGTTAGAAAGAGAGAGAAGATAAAGTGACAATCTTACTGAGTTCGATCCAGGAAAGTCATATCCACCCATCACTTTCATGTAGGCTTTCTCGAGTAGGGACACCCACAGCTCATTCTTATTCACGGAGTAGCTACAGAGCAGTTGACCATCATACGATATGGGCAGATAGTCATCAATAATCACCTGCAATTATAGATTTTGATTTTTTCGATGAAGCCATTTAGCTATCATTCATTTATAAAGCAGAAAGAATCATCAGCATATTGATTTAAGTATCCCTCATAGTTTTTATTCTCTCACCTTCCGCGGTACACCGTTGATATTCAACTTGACCATATATTTGCCACAGGGATTGTATATCGCTTCGCCGTTTTTGTTTTGTGGATAGATAATACTGAAGTTCATACAAGAAGAGACAACATTATTAATTAATGATTAGAATTCAATTCATAGATTGAATTTTGTTGATAGCAAAATGCTCACTTTGTGACCAATTTTCGCTTATAAAGACGCTCATATTGAGCGGTGATAGTCATGGACGCTACGAATGAACAGTCTTGGACGAGAGTTTGCTTTATAGACATGGGAGAAACGATGAGAATCATTTTAGGGTCTTCCATAAATTCTTGTGGACGAACCCATTTATGAAGACGCCGTTGTTGATCATTCGATAACTTTAAGATTCCATCTTTATCTCTACAAACAGAAAAATAAAATAAAAACATTAAATTCTGTGTTCATTTATAGAATTCCTGCCAAACTTTGACCAAAATAACTCACGTGAAAGGAATTGGAAAAGCGAATCGTTCTCTCGCGTCAATATCAAGAAATGGTAAATATTGCCTTCCATTAATATCGGACGTCCTTTTCAAAACCGCTATCTCTTCTTTCGTATAGCCTTCTCCCGCAGGTGCTCTAGGAGTTTGCGGCTGAACCACAGACCTCTGAACAGCTGGCGGTGCACTAGACGAACCAGAGTCGTCAAGGAATGGTCGAAATCCCAGCGGTGGAATAGAACGACCACTTGAAGAGGAAGATACCGCGCTACGAGGTTTTGGACCAGCGGCGCTTCCAGTCTTTAAATGTTCAACTCTGCAAGAAAAAAGAGGAAATTTTAAAAATTGTGATTAAAACTAAAACGAATATAAATCTTCAATTTAAAATGCTTTGTCATTAAAGATTCTTATTTAAAAGCAAAAATGATTTACCGGTCCATTGCATTTTTAGCCAAATTTTGCATTTTTCCTTTTAGCGGCTGGTCAGAAGTAGAGTTTGCCTAGATTTTTCACCGACAGAAATTTCAATTAATCCATGGATATAAAAAATACTCAATAATAAATAAATAAACCAGGCAGGCATACAATTTTCAATAGTAATTCCGCAGCTTGTAAATACGCTTCAACTGCTTCATCCTTGTTTCCATCACCGTCCAATTCAAACGCTTCATTTAATAAATACTGCGCCCGCTCAGATTTAACCTTGGAAATAAAATCAATTGATAGAAGCAATTATTTAGAAATATTTATCTACTTTGCTAATTAGAAAATAGCTTATGAAAATAATACAGATAAGTAATATTTTAGTATATTTCAAGCTAACCTGATTTTCAGATTGCACCTGAGTTTGATTATGGGAAGATTCTAAAATATTATTAATGCATTTTATAATTAAATATTAAAACTTTAATAAAAAACATAGTTGATCATTTTATAAGTCAGCTTACCTAACATATTCTTTATAACATTGACTCTATCCATATATTGATGAGCCTTTTCTACAAGGTTGCTATGTTGAGATCCAGCCATAGCCGCACTGATTAGAGCTTGAACAGATTCCTACAGATACAATGAAATAATATAACAAATTAATGACTTGATTTATTATTCATGAATAGATCAAAATCAAATAAATATTCTATAGAATTACATACACTTATGCTACAAATGATTAACTATTATTAAGCTAAAAATAATCAAAATTGAATGCAATTATGAAATGAAATATTAAATATGATATAAATGTAACAGATCAAGTTATACCAAATAAATTTGTGTAACTTGACTGACCTTCTTGACAATATGGTTAGATGTCAAGTTGTGAGGTCAACAAATCAGAATGTCAGATTTACCATCAACTTATTCAAACAACCTATCAGATTTTAGTAATTTCCTCAATAACTTGACACACTCATATATGGGTAGATGTTTTTAATTTTTAGCAATGAGTGTAAGTATATAAATAAAAACAGGGGGGAAATCATTGATAAAAAACATAGCAATGGTTAGGACAAGATAGTTAAAAGATAAATAATAACAATATTGGTTTAAAAAAACTCAGAACCTCAAAATCAAGATCTACAATTGGCTGTTTTATACCAGCATTGCACAAAATTCAAAGGATAACTTTAACTGCTATTAACTGTGAACTGTGTTTGATACAAAGATTGGCATTAGGCCTTATCATGTTCACAGTAATTGCATCTGACTTCTACCCAAAGTCTGAAGGCAACAAATTTATTAAATATGCTGATGATATTTAAACCTCATAATTCCACCAATCAATTTACTAAGTGTAAGCATTACTGATAAACTGTAAGTATCTCAACATTTAGCTAATCATTTCAAAAAATGTAATTTCAGCTTATATCCCATGAAACTCTGAAAGAATTGTTGACTTAAAGTCAACAGTATCCACTGGTACTCGCCAGACTCTTGTATGCAAGCCTGGCATGGTAGGGTCTTACTACATGGGTATCCTATCCGTGGCCATGGGTATCTGATAGATGCTTATTGACTAATATTGCAAGAGAAGAAGAACACCCCCGGAGGCAATATGTTACACTTTAGGATAACAATTTTCTAAACTTGTAACCTCTTTCAACAACAGACTTATTTATATAATCTATTTCATTCATGCTTTCAACACCTAAAGTTTAGTAATCATTTTGCATTTATCAGAATTAATTAAAGCATACTTACCTACTTAATAATAAATTGATCAAATTTAATGTACCATCAGCAAAATATTTCCTACACATTGATAATATAATATCAAGAATTGAATACTGTATAAAAGTTAGCCTTTTGAAAAGAAATTAAATAATTAGTGAAAATTTTAGTGAAGAAATGCAAACCTAGCAGTTTAAAAACAAAGCTGGAACCAAACAATTTCAGAAATAAAAAGTTAATATTGAACTATATACAGAATTAAAAAAAGAAAGTTAAATAAACTTACAGTATAGTAAAATAGAGCTTGATCATATTTCCCCTCTGAGTCACTTTGAACAGCAAATTTGGCAAACGAGACTGCATCTCTCTCAAGCTCAATAGGATCAGCCATATTAATGCATACAAAAGGATATCAAATCATTAAAGGCGGAATTACTTAAAAATACTACTAGCTGTAACTTTCAGACAATTTACCCGGTTCAAAAATATTAGAGGAAAAAAACAAAACATAATTTTATTTCAGAACTATATCTATAGTAAATCAGTCTGTATTCTGTATAGAATAAATTATTGATAAGACACTAGACTAGACGGTATTAATTTTTTATTCAAAAGCATTTGCTTTAATTTATATTAATAAGTAGTTACATTGCATTCAGATTTTACTTAAGCAACCATAAGTAAATGCTTGCATGATATCTATTACTTCTAGAGTTGTTAATTTTTCCAGCTATGTAAAAAGTGCGCTGAAATAATTATCTTACTTTCGCTGTTAAAGTAAAATCAGGGAATCGTGGCGTTTAGTTGTATAAATGGGGTAAATTTATTATTGGGAAGGAAAAAGGGTCACAAGAAAGGGTTATTTCATAATCATTATCACACAGAAGAATACATTGTTATTTAGTAGCACTTTTGATGATAACAAAAAACCAGACCATCCCGCATTAATATGGATAGAAATAGTTTCTACGATTAATAAATTCATTTCACCGAACACCGGTCTTTACATTCTTTATTTTCAAACTTAGTAGGTACAGAGAGAACCCCAATAATCATCGGGTGATCAATCTGTTCCTCGAGAAATAGATTTGAAATCCAAGATCAGCTAAAATATTTAATTTGCAAATCCATTTTATGAATGTCATTTAAATACCAGCACCCTAACAATGTGGTCGGTTGAATATAAATTCCATAGAGTAAATAGATGCAACATATAGGCAGTATTTACTTTATGATAAATTCATCGTTATTATAACTGCGTGGTAATATTCTTCGTTTTTGTTTCCCTGACCTTGGAATACAGTCTAATCCATATTTTGATAAAAAAAGCAACTGTATCATATAGCGTAATAATCTTCTTTATAGAAAATGCTTGCAAGAGAAATAAATAGGTATACTTATTCTATTAATGCAACCCACTGTTGGAAATGAAATTGATATACGTTACAATCTGTCTATCCACCGATTCAATAAAAGGGCAACTCAACTCAAAAATATATTATACTGCATGTAAAGATTTATATTGAAAAACATACGCAAAATATACAAACAAAATGATGAGGTTAACAGTTAGCAATAAATTAAATGTTTATAACACGACTCAGCTTTTGGATTCGATTCAATAGGACATCACCATGTCGGATTGTCGACTAAAATGTAAACAGATGAATTGGATTAACAAATAACTAAAGCAATAAATAATAAACATAGCGCATTGGTAAGTTAGGAGAATCACTGGGTACCTGATATTGGAAGTTAATGTTATCCGGACGCGTGGTCTCTACAATACCTCCAACTTTATCAATTTTACAGGATAACCGACCGGCAGCAATAAATCTTGAAAGTTCTCTAGAAAAAAATGAAAAATCAATCAGTTACTACTAGTCTCTACCATACCTACATCCCATTAATGATTGTTTATTTTAAAACAGTTTTAGATGCACAAATTACCTATCGATATAGTCCACAGTAACTCCAAAAGCTTCCGCCATATTTTTCAAAGTAAGACTACGATAAGATTCCAATTGTTGGGCATAGGTAAGTATGCGCATCTCTCGAACGTAATAGCGAGTATGCAAAGCAAGATAGCGATCATGGAGCATGTACTGCTCTATTCCAGCTGGATTTCAAAAATATTACATATTAGCAAATGCTTTATAAACTAAATTCAACAATGGTTAGGTAATTAATTAAGTACAAACGAATAATTCCCGAGTAATTGTGTGAAAATCAACTTACCTAAATATCGAAAGAAATCAGCATAGTGACATTCAAAAAGAGAATTTAAAAACAGTCTAATTCCATCCATACTGTGCAGGACTTCCTGAATTTCCGAGCCTCGAATTACCTGAAATCACATTTTGAGTAACAAATCAATTAATAATATCATAAACTAAATTAAGACATTTTCAATTAATTAATCTTTCGTCAACCTCTCTTCAAACCAAGTTTTGCAAACTTTTCCTGACATTTTACTTTAGTTAATAATATTATAAATTAAATTAACTAACCTTATCTTTCAATTCAGGTCGCTTCAAAGAAATCATTGCACAAAGTACAGTATAAACGATGAAGGTTTTGTAGTCCATCAATTCGTAACTTGTAAAGGTCGCTACGGCATCGAGAAAGTGATTTGCTGCAGTAGCAAAATCCCGTATAGATAGATTGTAAAGTCCCCGATAAACTTTCAAACGATTTCGTCTGTCCCAATCACCTCCTTCTTCAATAAGACTAAAATTTAAAAAAATAAAAGATACTTTTTTTTACATGTAAATAAGTTTCTGCATCGTTTAAAAATAATATAAAAGCTTACTCATTTGCCTTGTCAATATTAGCAACAATCAGATGTCTGTCATTGTAGAAGAAACCAATGCGAATCAAGTGGAAAGTCATATCAATTCGATATCCCAACATGAGAGTTTTCTCACCAATCAGTCGAAATTGAGATAGTGCATTCTCCTTCAAATTTACAAAATTTTATAATTCAACTTTATTTGGGGAGTTTTCTTTCAGAAGAATATTTTACACAATGAAAGTAATAAAGCTGTCTAGATAACTACAAAATCTATATTCATTTAGTAAACAAATAAACAAATGCATGATTAGCAATGTTTGCAATAAAGTTGACCTTGCTTAAGTCAGATTTTTATTATCTTCGTAATAATAAAATTAAGCATTGTAGAAGATGGATGTTGTTACAGCACAATGTGTTATGAACATTTACTCATCTTACCTTATCTCCAATTTTACTGTAGTAATGAGCTTTTGCCATCATGGCTTCTCTAACTTCAGTGTCTCCAAGATTTTCCTCACAGTCTTTAATTTTTTCATCCAGTTCTTTAATCTTATTAGCATTGGCAACTTTCATTTCATCAATTAGTTTATCATTCAAACCCCAATTAAGTTCTTTACACACATGCTGATAATAATGGGACATATCTAAAATTTAAATATAGGTCATATAATATGACAATAATTAAATTATATCAGAGAACAACTAAATCCAAGAGGCATAGGCAGCTTTTAAACTTTGTCCCCTGGTTATCTAACAATAATTTTGAAAAAAGTTGATGTTTTGGGCATCAGTTATGCCTGATATTTTATTGCAAATTTCAATTTATTTAGTAGAAATAAGCACTAGAAAATAAGAAAGTGTGTAATTTATTTTTTACAAACAATATCAATATGTAACCAATATAGGAGTAGTAATAAAGTAAAACTTATGCATATCAATGTTTTGTTTTATGCAAGCATATTTGAATCTGTAATTTTTATAATTAAAGAGGAAATGAGCAATAGCTGGCCTAAATCATGATAGATGTTAAAAACAAATAGCTTTTGGGTAATTTTATGTTTGTATTTTTAAAATGCATAATTATTTCAAATAATTAAAGCATGCTTTGTGGTTAACCTATTGAGGTCCTGTTACAATTGTAGATCCCATTGAGATTATGAATGTATAACAAATTGCTGCTGAAACATATAGTATAGTATTCCAACACTGCTTGTGCATTTCATTATGAGACATAGAAAGTAATTAAATGGTGTGCCAGATGTCATTTATGTTCCTTATTGAGCATGGTGATGCATATACGACTTACATTATTTGAACTGTAACTATGTCTGAAATATAATATAAAATTTGAATTTTTAATTTAAAAACATAAAATAGGAAATTATCATTTGCAAATAAAAACGACTATATGTAGTGTACCACAGAGACAAGTTATGCCATGATTTATATGATTATCTAGTCGGCTAGATATGAGCAACAAGTTATGAACAAATAATAATGTTGTCTAGTCGGCTAGATATTAGGTGGTACCACAGAGATGATTTATGATGAAATTGTTTTGTTAAATAGTCGTTTTTATTTGCAGTGTATAAGCTTCTTTCTGAGAATAATCAGAGGTTATTTACGTTTTTAGTAGCTATACTAAATGTAATTAGTAAATAACATAAAACAGTTGGTTTTATTAATCCCAATTTAAAATAAGACCTTAAAATAATACAATAATAATAATGTTTCTTACTATCACTTTGAATAGCATTCATAATTTTTTCTTTTAAATCATTAACATTGCTATCAGGTAAAGATGCTTGGAAAACCCATTGAGCAAGTGTCAAATTGGGTATCTTTTCAAGACCTTCCTCTTCAAAATTTTCAACAGGCATTTTCTCCAAAAAGATGATTTTGCAAATAAATTTGAAATAATGCGCGCTTTTAACTTTAAATTAAAAGTCAACAAGCGATTTATTTTTGATAATAGCGATCGCATTTAAAAATTTTAATTGGATTATAATAAAAATTTAGAATTCATTAACAGCATCGTTGATAAGGAATTAAATAATCAACTATTTCGCAATAGTCAAGCATGAACTACACAGAAATAAATAAATAAGATTCAATTTTATTCGAAAAATGACCTCAAATGACTTGTAATACAATTTATGATACAGAAATTATTATTCTGATTTTCTAAAACCCAAAAATTACATTCTGTTCCATTTCTTACCAATTTTACTTTTTAACTAGATCCTCGTCAATTGGAAATTCAGTGACCATAGCAGTTGCACTCGATAACAACAATGTAGCACAACTACTATGCTTTACCCAGTTTCTGCGATATTGGATACCACGAAATGTCATAAGAGCAAACTGACTTAAGAGTGACAGTTATCAAACAATTTACTATTTCTCTAAAATTTAATCTAACTTTATATAATTATTTTTATTTTTATTTCATTTAATCAATTATCTATATACCTAAAGGTAATCTATTTAATCTATATATAAAAACTCATAAGATTATTCACACTATAGATAAATATTAATTAATACATTAATTTCAACACCATATTGCTGATTCATACTCCAAGCTAATTAAGTTATTTTCCTTGTTATTTCCTTCACTCGAGAGTCTCTCCAAAATCAGTTCACGATAAAATAAAGTCGATCTCGTGTAACATTTTCACGGTGTTGTTCTTGCAGTTAAAACTTCTGGAAATTTGTTTCGGTTGAAACTTAAACTTTGAAATTTGTATTTTTTTATTTCAATATGAAAAAATAATGATCCAGTAGAGTAGCATGAATGAATGCATATAGTTATAAAATGTACAAAACATTATGTACCTCTACTGCAATATACATTAATAAAGTGCATGGTTCAGATGATAGGTTCAAACTATCAGGTTTCTTGTATATAGAAATATAAATAATTAATCGTGCACATGTAGAGGATGGTAAACTTCGTGCCATATTTCAGCCAGTATTACTGTCGCATGGAAGCTATAGAAAATGTTGAGAGGAGTGAAGAAACTGGTAATGATGCACCAAGCTTTGTACCCATAATAATCGGTGTGAATTGAGCCATGAAATTCATCAATTTTCGCTCTAAAACTCTTATTAAGCCAGAAAATTATATTAATAAATATTAACAAAGTTAAAACTGTTCTGGCTGGCTTTTTGTACGCTTCTGCTTGAGTTTTTACTCTTCTTGTTAGGCCGTCATTCAAAAATCCACTTTGTAGAAATACTTGAATTAAATTAAACAAGTAAATGAAAAACATCACCAATTTCAAATTAGTATACTTCTTATGTAAACTATCAACGGTCGAAATCAGTGCAAACAAATCATAGATGACAATACAGATTCCAGTAAAAGTAATGAGCAGCTTGTCCAAAAAGATTACCGAATTGCTTTCATTAATTTTCATTCCACAAATCGATATTCTATAAACCGCATATCCGATTAATGGCAGAGTTAAAACAGTCATGGCTAAGAATATGCTCATTATAGCCGTGTATACAATATCATTATCAAACAATTGAGTCGTATGCGTAAAACTGATGATCAAGTAGACGACGTACAGGGTTGTTAATGCCAGGCCGCAGAATAGTCCAAAGTTCGCCTTGTGACATTTAGTGCCAGTCTTTATCTTTCTTGTCATATTTGCTGTCGAGCGAAGGACTTCCTCATTAGTCGCTAAAACATCGAGGGAAGAGATGCTATCGGAGGCTATGAACTTTGTCTTTTTGTCTACATCTTGATGTTGTTCTTCTTCTTCTTCTCTTATTGCCCACAAGATTTTTAGATTAATGGAGACTGCCACCAAGCTGTACTCAATAATACACGGTGCTAGATATTCGGCAGCCCGAATAGATATGGCAAAAAATGTGTCACAAGTGCTGGGGAGGATGATTGGAGGATGACCTGTCGTAACATTACTGGAGACATTTTGAAGAGGTTTGACTAGAGGCGAGTGATGACCTCCGGAAGTACTTTCTATGTAGAGAATATGAGCTAGTTCATTGTGAATCGTACCATTTGGGTCGATGAAGGGACTGTACCTTTCAAATAGGACAAACGATTCTTGTACGACTCCAAAGCTCCACCTGATTACATTCATTGCCGCCAGATGAATAAAACAAAAGCGGATAAATTTTTGATGCACTTTAATTGCTACCTAAAAGATAATGACAAATGTTGTAAATATTCAATTGAACAATATTATGCATATTTGATAGAAAAGCCTGAATATTTGATAGAAATTTCATTATGTCTATGTCAATGGAATAAATAAATTTCTGATAGCTTACCCTATTGTGTTTGAACATGGTGTATGATTGGAGAATAACAAATATCACCTCCAAAGCATAATATGCCAGTAAAGGCTTGATAATTGTGAAATTTCTGCAGCCACGTGACAAAATTTCTGCCGGCTCGAATAAAATCATTATGTAGAGAATGAGTATTCCGATCGTGAAAACTACAAGAGAAATATTGAAATAAAATCATTAGTTGATTACATAATTAAATAATTGAGTGAATTGATTGAAATATTAAATAATTGAGTGATTGATTGAAATATTAAATAATTGAGTGATTGATTGAATGAAATATTAAATAATTGAGTGATTGATCGATTGATTGAAATATTAAATAATTGAGTGATTGATTGAATGAAATATTAAATAATTGAGTGATTGATCGATTGATTGAAATATTAAATAATTGAGTGATTGATTGAATGAAATATTCAATAATTGAGTGATTGATCGATTGGTCGATTGATTAAAATATTAAATAATTGATTGATTGATCGATTGATTGAAATATTAAATAATTGAGTGATTGATTGAAATATTAAATAATTGAGTGATTGATCGATTGGTTGAAATATTAAATAATTGAGTGATTGATCGATTGGTTGAAATATTAAATAATTGAGTGATTGATCGATTGATTAAAATATTAAATAATTGAGTGATTGATCGATTGATTAAAATATTAAATAATTGAGTGATTGATTGAATGAAATATTAAATAATTGAAAGATTGATTGATTGATAGAATTATTCAATTATCAAATGATTAAGGTAATTCATACTGACAACTCCCATTCTCATATAAAAACTGATACCATGCTCAGACCGTTGAATGTAAAGATCGTCTTCTGAGGAGACTGTTCTATTGCTGCCTTGTTGACTTTCGGACGAGCCATCCTTTTGACCTTTTCTTTTCCCTTGATATCGATTGATTATGATCAGTACAATTGACAATAAGATTATGCCCGAACTGTACAGCATTAGTAGAAATATCTAAAGTTTTCAAATAGAATTTATAGTCTTCATAATCCTAATAAACTGATAAAAATGGCGTTGAGAAATAAAAGATTAGACATTTAAATCATCAGGTCTTACCCGAGAAAAGGTAGTGGAAGTTGGAGCTCCCTTCATATGGACAGCGGAACTGATTGATATGGACACTCCTATCAGAGTCAGGATAACCGAGTATAAGCTAGTGAGAATGTCGATAATGGAATTATCACTGATCTCACTCTCAGACTCGGGATCATTCTCATTCTCATTCTCATTCTCATTCTCATTGACGCTTGATTCTGTAATGGATGATTCAATATTCTCATGATTCGCCTCTTTATCGTATGATTCTTCTAGATGAAACGCCGGATTTTCGTATGTTCCAGCTTGTTCGGGAGAACTGAAATCAGATTCTCCGCTAGTGCTGAAAAGGTTACAAAGCAATTCTATAAATAGAAATATTGACATAGAGATGGAAATAGAGATACACCCTCCCAATTCATAGAGTAGATTACCCGCCTATCAACGCAGTGTATATTAACGGCAAAACCATAGACATACATATATAACCATAGAGCATATTATAACATACTTATTAATTATATTATATGTTTATGGGCAACACTCAATCATAAAAGTCATAGATAGCTGTTTCCACCATCACTCATCGATAATTACATATTTTCTCTATGAGTCCGACTCATAGAGTAATAATACCAAGAGAGTTCACTCTCTAAAATACAGAAACGCATATCGCTGCTTTTGACCTACTAACACGCATAATTTCCTATCTCCGCCATTATAAAAGCATCAATTACAAATTGACGTCACTCCTGAACGCCTAGTCTGATTT